>VWYK01039480.1:4444-16156 GCA_013399775.1 Semnornis frantzii | reverse complement strand
AAATTCTATGGTAGTAAAAAAGATTTTGAAGTATGTATTTCCCCATGGTTCTGCAAAATAAATCATTACTGATGAACTGCATCAGATGAATCAACATAAAAATCCCCTTCTACAGAATGTAATTATTTTGGCCAAGATGGACATCAATGCTTCCTAAGCCAAGCATTTGCTTTTCCAACTCCAGATGCTGGTATAAGCAAAAGTGAAAACCCAGCTATTCCTGATCTGAAAAAAAAAATATTATTTAAACACTAAACTAAAAAAACAAGGAATTACCTTTTATTTTGAAAATCAGTAATTATATTTAGCCATTTGGTGGAAGACAACCCTCATATGACACTCTGCAGCCACCACATCTGGCTGTTCTGAGGTGGCTGTAAATTCAAAAAGGCAGAAAATGTCCTCTGGAAATGTCCCAGGAACTGAGGCTTTTGACCTGTGCATCACCAGTCTGATGGACTCCACAGATGACATTCAGATCACTTAATTTTAGATGTCTACAGTTTCTATCCCTTCATCTAAACCTATTACCCCATAGGCACCGTAAAGATATATCTTATCTGATCTTTTAAAAATATTTACCTTAGGATGAGATAATTCATGACCTCATAGTGTCTTTTTCTCCTCTGCAGCTGTAACAGGAGCCTGAGGTGATGAGCTTGGCTGGGGAGCCTTCCATGTAACCAACCACAGCTGATTAGATGAAACCTACCTGAATGCTCTGCCTTCACAAGGCTGGTAATTTATGTGAAATGAGTTCGTTGTTATTGCAATGTTTTGTTTGTATCACAAAAACACTACAACATCTGGCACAAATTAATCCTAGCAGCCTGAAACAGCCTAGAGGCTACTGATAGAAGAGGAAATCTGAAGCACTTAGCTAAATTTCATCACTCCATTATCTTCTTGCCTCTAGAGATGTTCCAGATCACAGGTTAGGTATGGAGTTCTCACTGCTCCTACCACTGTGGTATCTAATCTGCAAAGACAGAAGTCTCCATTTCTATGCCTGTTAGTCCAGATCATTCCATGAACACTCTATTAATTTAAATGTTATATGCTGAGCTATAAGGCAACATGAAAAATAATTTAGTTTCAAGAAGTCTGGGGAGAGGCAAAATAGCAGCACGCAAATGCATAAAAAACAAGTGCAAAGACAAGGGAAATAAACTATTTTTCCTGTTTATTGTGGATAGCCTAAAAAGCAGTGAGATTATAACACAAGGAGACTTAAGTTTCTCCAAAGTGAGGTGGCATGCAACTACAAGCCATGCAGCCACTTGGAGCTGAACAGCAGCAGCACCTTTTAGACAACTGTGAAGGTTTGGGAGTTCCCCGCCCCCCCACACTTTAAAATGACCCAGGCTAGACTCTCAGCCGGCTGGAAGTTAAGAGATGAAGCTATATTTACAGCTCAGCACAATATACAAGCAAATATATACAGTATAGACAGGAATATTTACAGAAATATACAAGGTAAAGGTAATACAGACACACAACTCCCCTCCCAGAAATCAGAGACCCCAGGAGGGGCTCCCAACCACTCTTCCGCCTTCTCCCCACTCCCACACCTTACCCGAAGCTTTGCCTTACGCGCAAGGAGGATCGGCTGGGGAGGATTAGAAGAAAAGTGGTTAGTGAAGTTATTCAACAGAGAGGAGAAGCCAGAGCTGCTAGCCCCAAGACCCAAGCAGCAAGCAAGTCCCTCGTGACCTAGACTGCCAGATCGAGAGACTCTTATCTTCTTTGTTTTGGTTTTCTTATACCTAAACATCGCAGCAAGCCTCTGAGTGAAGTAGACATCACCACTGTTTTCCTTCACAGCCTATAGTATAATTTTTCTCTATTAAAAATATTCCAATTAGCTCAAACCAGCACAACAGGGACGTCAACAGGCGCTGCTGTCTCACTGAGAAACTGCTTCACTGCAGGCATTCAGCCAGCTGCCTTTGAAAGAGGTGGGAGGGTTATGACTCCACTATGCTGTGGATGTCTGAAAGGAGCTGGGAGCACTTGACTTGATAAGCAGCTTTTCAGTCTCAGCATGAAGCAGAGGTTCCTCCCTCACAGCTGAGGAACGGTGCCTGTGGTGACAGGAAGACAGCTTGGTGCCCTGCTTCTTAGGACAGGCCAGTTGCCACCAAGGTTGAGCATGCTCCCTCAGGTCTGGAATGCAGCTGATGTCCCGCAGATCCATCTGCATCATCCATCCACAGTGAACAGATGTATTTAGCTTTAAAGCAGTGTGATGGACTAGATGCCTCAAACCCCCTTTATCTTATATAATTTAAGTGGAAAGGTTGCAATGTGCAAGTTGAAACCTGAGCTTTACAACGGCCAGAGCTCCAGCTACATTGCTGACCAAAACAAGCAAGAGGGGACAGTGTGGTCTTTGAAGAACCTGTCTACAAAAAAATTACTTTCCTCCTGACTCTTTTTTTTTTTTTTTTGGTGTTTCTGTTGCCATCACAAGAGATATGACTGGAAGATTATGCAGCTAAGTGCTCCTATTTACTACTCTTTGTTCCTCTGTAGGAAACCCTGTGCTAACACTGTGTCAAAGATGTAGAAAGCATCAGCAGTGGTGGTGGGAGGGTGGGGAGAGGAAAACAGCAATTGCATTTAAAATCAAAACCGAAACAAAGTGGGTTTCACTCAGCCACATTCTCACACTGAAAAGTGCAACCATCAGGCACCGAGTCAGCATATTTGAGCCATCCATCCAAAATCAACACAAAGATTGTACTCAGACAGCAGGTCCAGAATCTGTTGAGATGCCATGGAGAACAAGGGATGACAGCTATCATATCCTCCTCCTGTCTCCTGGGTTATTCTTGGGTTAGTGACCATGCACAGGGCTTGGATAGCTTTTTTGGAACTGGCAGTATCTCCATCCTGTCCCAACTCTGATAGTCATCAGGACTAATCACTTTACATCTAAGCGTCTTGTAAAAGAGCAAGTAGATGCCCTGTTGCCATGATGACCTGTTAATCTGAGTGTCTTGAAGACAGGCTATTCAGAGAGCCTTTCCTCAGTCCAATGCTCCTGGCTGGTGCCTCCACACCCAGGCATTCCCACTCCTTCATTCATAACTATATGAACCTTTGTATTACAAGTCCTTGCACCACTTCCATTCCCTTGTTTCTGTTGCAGATTCTTCACTGGCCAAGGGACAGGCTTAATCAACACTCAGCAGCCAGGGTGGGTGATCTGGGAAGGTGAGGCTTCTTCTCCCTTTTTCCTGAACACAAGTATTTGTCCCTCAGGCTTCAGGATGTAGATCTTTTAGTTCCTAAGCAGGGCATAGCAATGGTAGCAGCCACCTTGGGAGTGGTGACTGCAGAGGTTCTCCAGGACATCAGAGCCGAGCCTGGCAGCCTAGGCCTGTCTCACTTCCCAGGCAGGAGCAGCTGGGGGGTACAAGTACAGCCTCAGTCCCAGGCACTGGGCACCTCCTCAGCTCGGGGACAGCCAAGGTTGAGGCAGCCCATGGGCTGGTGGCCTCAGCAGGGGCCATGGCCAGGCAAGGCAGGGCTACAGGGCACTGAAGACCAGCTGTTGTGGCATCACTGGGGCAGGGGCTGACAGCTGCTGGGAGGTGATATGAGGTCCTGGGCTGTGGGCAAGTGGAGGAAGCCCCGTGAGGCTGACACAGGGCAGTCAGGGATGGTGGTGACCTCATAAGCCTGACAATCCCATAGGCATTTCTGAGCTGTCATCTCTCTAGTATTTGCTCAGTAACTCTCTTAAGAGGTTTTTCAAAGCAGACTCTAATGGGACATAAAAGTTACATTTGGAACTTAGAAATGGTAACTGCAAAAGGTTTACAGAAACAAAAGTAAGAAGCATTAGTGTCTTCTCCAAAGTATAATACTAATGCTGCTTAATGTAGGAGCCATCTTGATGAGGTGCCTGTTTGGATTTAGGTAATTACTAGCTTACCAGTTCAAACCAGTTCGCAATGAGAATGCACAGCACTCAAGATGTCTTCTTGCTGCTACAAGCCTCTCTTCTTTTGTCTTCACCTTTTGTTACTCTGAGCTTGCCTACTAGAGAAATGCACACTCATAAAATTACAACCTGCTTGTAAATCCATGCAGTTAATGCCAGGGATTGATGCGGTGTTCAAAGAGGGGCAGCAGACAGATACACAGGACTTCTTCCTATCGAGCAAGAACATACTGTAATTTTTTGGCAAATGACTAATTTTTAATACCTGTAGGAATGCAGTGGAAGCCAATACCACACAGAGGGGCAGCACTGTCTACTCCTGCTCTCTAAGTGTGTGGACCAGGCTGCCTTGGGTAGGAAAAAGGCAGCTGCTGCAGTGTGAAACAGCCTGCTTCACAGCACTTGCCAGAACTCAATGGTGGCAGAGGTGGGACTAGGTAACTCATGGTTTGTTAGCTCTGTCCAGCAGATTGTGGCATCTGCTGAGGTCAAGACCATGCCCCCAACCTTTCTTCCCATTTGGAGAACACAATCTGCAGAAGAAGCTGCTAGCCTCTCTTTGTTCTGGTGTGGGAAATTTATTGCTTTGCAAGTTCTTCCTGTTCCTAACTGACCTGATCTAACCTGAAATAATCCATTTGTATTCCTGTAGAGGAATACCAGGGTATCCACATGGCCTTCTGCCCAGGTTTAACATAATTTCTTTAAAGCAAACTGCAAATTAATTGTAGTGCAACTTTCCTGTGCAGGCAAGCCCTTAATCTAATTTGAACGCAGAGAAGAGCATTTGGGAAGACAAAGCAGTGGATAAACTAGGAGAGAGGGAGGCAATGTAATTTGGAGTCCAGTGGGGATGATGGAGAGATCTGAATGCAGAGAGATAAAAGTGACTAAGGATTTTAAAATCCAAGCTAGTAAGGATGAAAAAAAAAATATATATAGAGAGAGCCCATCTCAGAACTTCGATTATTCACCGAACTTTAATCTTTTTTCTTTTCTTTCTTCCACTAAGGACAACAACCCTTGCCATTTTGTTTGAAACCCACCCTCTCTTTATCCTCTACAAATCTGAGCCACAGAAGAAAAAATAGTATGGTCTGACTGTGCACAAGCTGAAGCACTCAGTACTGCTTCTCAGTAACAGTATTTAATACTTAAAAATATCTCTCTCGCTTAATAAGGAGTACTAGCATCCATGGGCATTCCTCAGATAGCTGAGGCCACTGCTGCTTAACCCAAACACTCCTGGCAGCCACCACATTGCACAACTACCTTCTGCAAAAGTCAGAGCTTGCCAGGTGTTCACATCTGACAGCAGAAGTCAAACCAGCTGACACAAGAGGGCAGAGGGCTGCCAAGGCTGTTCCCTGAAACCACAGGACATATCTGCCCCATCCCGTATGTGCAGTGTGTTGGGGGGAAATCCTCCATAGACAAGAGAGGTGAACAGTAGAGTGGCATAGCAGGGATATTTAGCTGTGACATGGGCCAGAGGCTGGAAGTGAAGGGGTGAATATTTCATCTGGATCTGGTCTGGGTATTAGCCAGTAACAGCAGCAGTCCCTGCTAGACTGGGCTGAGTACAGCTCTCTTCAGACCACAGGTCAGTGACTTCAGCAGCTGTGCATACAGGGGCTCAGCTAGGAGAGAGGGCAGGTAAGGATGCACTACTACACTCACTCTGGGCCCAGGTAAGTGAAGCAACCCTCATAAGGCACCAAGCCAGTCCTTTCTTGGGTCAAGCATGTAACATTGTAGGCTCACAGCAAGCAGCATGGGGTATCTTTGGTAGTCTGTTTACTCTTACCTCAAAAGGGAACTTAGTTAAAGATGCAATCAAGAGACACATAGGAGGGGAGTGCTATTAGGAACTATTCACCTACAGGAGAGAGCTAAAACTAACCAGTTTTTGTTTGTCTCCCAGCTCTTTACCCATCTCTTGTTCCCTTCTGCTGCCATTTCAGTGTCACCTTTGGGTGACACTCAGGTCCCTAGCTGCTGGGCACTGACCCCAGTTTAACAACTATCTCCTATATAAAATTCATTGTCTCACTCTTCACTGTGTTTAACAGAAAAAAAAGAAAAATACGTTTGTACTTCCTCCACAGAAGCTGGTGACTACTTGATGTTGTCGCTGAATCATTGCAGAAAACAAAAACAACCCCAAGCTTAATTAAAAGAAAAGGACTCGAGTGAAAATATCTGAAAAGGCCAAATCCTCTCTGTGTATCCCTATCCTA
This sequence comes from Semnornis frantzii, assembly GCA_013399775.1. NCBI lineage: Eukaryota > Metazoa > Chordata > Aves > Piciformes > Ramphastidae > Semnornis > Semnornis frantzii. The sequence continues at coordinate 9,964 of VWYK01039480.1, read as the reverse complement.
AAGCCATAGCTTATAAAAATTTCTGATTCTGTCTCTCCTTTCTGTAAAGACTCTCTGTTTTCTGTAAACTTTTTTTTGTGGCTTTTCAGGACACATTGTGAATGTCTTTGAAGTTTTCAAAAAATGCTCCAGATACCTTATCAGAGAATCATTATGAATATGCTCTTCATCAAGGCCTCCCCAGTCAATTATATAGGTTCTATCAACCTCTACCAGCCTGAGAGCATGCTGAGATAAGGCAAGGGGAGCCAGCAAGGCTTGGGTGGCAATGCCCTAGCCAAAGAACATAGAAGCTCTTAAGCAGATTGCCTTTTAATTCTTCATGTAAGTTAAAGGCATATTGTCCTCTCTAAGACTTTGGATAGAGGTGTACTCAGTATAGGCACTAAGAGAACAATGTGTTGCAGCATAGTGGAAAATTCTGTAAATATTCTTTCAAATGTTGTCCAGGCACAATTTAATCCTTAGATTAAGATTTAATACCAGAACAGAGACAAAAGGACCCAAACCAGAAAACCAGCTGTGCACATTTGGGCTAAAAACAACTAATGTGATTCTACAGGCGGCAGAAAACTTTGCCCAGATTTTCCTGAGATTCCTTGTTGGGTTCCATGGTTTGTGTAACGAGCACCCCAGTTGATTCCTGCCCTGAGAAAATGTGGGTGTGCATCCTGTGCTCTCCTGTTCTGCCCCTGCCCACTTGGAGAAAAAGGAGGGCTCTGGCTCTGCAGAAGGTTTTTCAAGAGCAGTGCTGACTGCAGCAGCTGCAGGCTCTGTCTCCCCTGCCCAGGGCTAGCTGCCCTGCCCTTGTTGGACCAACACAGGCATTTCAGTAGCCACCTCAACCAGACTGAAGGACTCATCCAGGTCAAAAAATAGCATCCTCTCCCCACGAGTTTATTTGAGAGGCTGAAATGAGCAGAGGATGCAGAGTAAGGTAGGGACCACGTAAACTGGCAATGCCAGTGAAAGAACTGCCCGGATTAAATGCACTGGCTTTGGCCTGCACACTAAGGCATGTTTAGTGGGAAATACTAAATGGAAGAACCTCGTTGACTATGAATCAGTATACCACAGGCATTTCTCTGGGCAGAGAGTTGACTTAGGCAGTTGTTGGTTTGTTTTTTTTTTTTCCCTCTCCCTACAAACAGACAGGGTTATTTTAAACTCAGATCAGTTCCTTCATTCACTGCATGGACTGGCATCACTAACAGCTAGAATGTGACAGCCAAGGGGGCACCTTGAGGACAGGAACAAATGGCAAGTGCTGGGAACTGCCTACACCAGTAATGCTGCTAAGAGAAAGGTCTGAAGAATGACAGCCTCCCAGATGTGAGGAACTTGGGAAGGCTATCTAATGCAATAAGCCTGGTTTTGTTTGGATGTTAAAAGCAGGGTGACAGCTTTTAAAATGTGGTGTTTTTTTAAATTTTATTCTGCCACATAAATTGCCTTAATTTACATTAATGTTATCCATTGGTCCAAAGATTTTGTGGCTGCCGCCGTAAGGACATGCAGACCTTGTAGTGAAGATTTCAGTAACAGTATATCAGCATTTGCAGATGGTTCTTCTTTTCATGTTATTCCTCCTGATCAGTAAAACACTGCTTTTTGATGCCTAAAAATATCCCCAGAAATTTGGGAACTGATTAGATACAGCATTTAAAATTTCTGCTGCTAAAGACAGACATCTGATTTTATTCAGAGATATACACGATTGACTTTTTCAAGTCCAATTTGTGGCTGGGCAACATGAACTTTGTATTTTTTTATTGCCCTGCAATATGAAAGGATCACAAATATATGGTATCCGATCTTAAGTCTCATAGCTAGCTCTATAGTTTTCAGTACTGCAACCTGAGAATTACATCCCTGCTAGGATTTATTTTGTTATCACGCTTTGGACTGCAGGGCCTGAGTGAGAGTTGCCTTACCTCCTTCCCTTAGAAGTAAGCCCATAGTTGTGCTTGTTAAGATGCCTAGTATCATATGACCTGTTGATAGGTTCTCAAAGCAGATAAGAAAACTCGAATACACAAGGCCAGTGTATCAGCTTTGGATAAAAATATTCTAAAAGGCAGCTAACAATTTTATAAACAGTGATGTGGTGCTTGGGGATATGGTTTAGGGTGAACCTTGTGGAGCAGGGTTATTGGTTGGACTTGGTGATCCTGAGAGTCTTTTCCAACCTGTATGTTTCTGTGATTCTGTGAATTTTACAGCCTGCACACGGTGCTTGCTGGCAGTCAGACATACTGCTTTCCTAATGCACAGCAGCTCTCTTATCAATACTCAGAAAGCCATCTCTCAAGCTATTTTGAGGCTAACAGGGCAGCCTTTCAGAAAGCCTACCAGATGAGGCAAATTTGGGAATCCTGCTAGGATTTAAGAACTGAACATCCAAGCACCCAAAAGTGTACGGTTTTAAGTAGTTTTGAGTCCATCAGCAAAAACTTACAGGATATCAGGGGTTGGAAAGGACCCAAAATGATCATCAAGTCTGACCCTCCTGCCAGAGCAGGGGAGCCTGTTCCACTGCTCTGTGACCTTTGCAGTCAAGACCCCTTGTGTTGGGGCGGAACCTCCTGTGCTGCAGCTTATGTCCATTGCTCCTTGTCCTAACTGACTTAAACAGTGCCCAGGATTTGTGAGGACTCCAGCGGTAGTTAATGCTTGACTCAAGTACTCATTACCTGCTCAACTTCCTCCAGAAAATTGTCTTCTGAGTCAACAGAACAAAAAGTGAAACTGAGAATACATAGTCCTGCTAATTCAGATGGTAACAGTAATAAAGGGAAAAGTGACTTCCCCAAACAATGAGTACTTCTGTGCCTGCAGCAGAAGACTCCAACTCTGTAATCTGCCCTGCCATGAGCAGACTACCTTGAAGCACACTGCCAGTGTGACACACAGGGGACTCCCTACTAACCTGTCAGTGAGGCATGAGAACCCACAGCCTTTCCTAACTGTAGGACAAGGAAATAAATTACTGTGCTATTTCTAAAAGGTGGAGAGCAGAAAAGGCTTTATTAATGTAATTTCCTAGTGCATATAAATTACACCAAACACTGCTCTTCTTCACAAAAGCATTGTAAGACATTGCAGGGATGTAAACATTGCAGAATTGTTTATAACTTAGAGCTACCCACAAAGTATTAAGAATTAAAAGATTTGTTTGAAATTTGCTCTCAAAACCCCCAAATTTCCGTCAGACAACCTTACTGGAAACAGCTGCATGCATTTAATAACATAACTGCACCTGGGGAAGAAATGCAACAATTAAACCTTTGACTCTAGGGTTGTGGCTGGCTAAAGGAGCATTATGGAAGACCAAACCTGAAGAATGGTTAAATGCTGTGTTTCACAGAAGACCTAGTATGGTACAGAACTGCCTTGTTTGTCTGGGAGGAGGAGTATGTGCTACTCACTTAAGGATATGTTTGTGGGTGTTTAAATCTTGTAGGGCTTAATTTCTGGGACTGAAAGACTTTGGTCCTAGAGCTTCAATTTTAAGAGCAGTTATGTGAATGAATTCTATGTTGAGGAAAAAATTAGATAAAGATAGGTGGGTTTATGTGTGACTACAGTGAAAAAGATTTGTCTTGCTTTTAAATACCACAATTAATCTCCCTCTCCTGGAGTACAAATGTTCTTTATACTTTGTTGTTGGAAAAGGCAGGAACGCAAGGAGGCAAAATGAAGGAATGTGTGGATCAAGGACAACTAAACCCCATGTTTTTTCCATGTGACTTAATAGTCTTGGAGGTATCCTGATCCTCTAAGCATGTTTGCCAGTACTTTTACTGACCCAGATTCAAGGAAATGGCTCTAGTATTTTCTGTGTCAGCAGGCTGTGATGTGGTGGAAGGGTATGAGGGTGGTTCTTATTTTTTGAAAAGTAAGTAAATTAATGCATTTTATTTGAAGAGCTAGCAGCAAACCTGAGTTCTTGAGTCCAAGGTGGGGCTTTTTGTGGATGTAACAGGATAGCTGTGTAAAACTGTCTCTTCAGGGAGAATAGGGCTGACCTTTGGCATCTCAGATTTGATTAGGGCTAAAGGTGGCTTTGGGAATAGAAATGATGTCTGTAACTAGCGTTGATCACCAACTCAAGTGTATTGCAGTGCGGGGACAGTTATGTGCTACTGGACAGCAGGGACGGTATGTAATTCAATAGTCCCTTAAATACAGCCGGAGCCATTTAGTTAATGTCTGCATTTATGTTGAGCTGTACTACGATGATCCAAACTAGGTGTTTCAGGAAGCACGCAAAACTTGTGCTAGGATGTAGTAAGGCCTGCAACGTAAGGAGCCCGAGTTCCTTCTGTGCAAAGGCACTGTGAAGGGTACTTTCAGGTGGCAGGGTGGGAATGTGGCTAAGAGGCTTATTTGCAACTGAAGTAGACCCCAGCACCTCCGCCGTTGACCATAGTTTCAGTGCCCACTCCAGATGACAGCGAAGCCGGGCAGGTCACACAGCACCTCTCATCTAGCGCCCTCCTACTTCGCTCGCCAAACCTCCATTAGAACCTACGCCACTGCGCTGGCGGAAGCACACAAGATGGCGGCAGGCACAGGCCAGACCGCCCATGTGACCTAGAATCTGACTCCTTCTAGAGACATCTCAGTCGCGCGCCAGACTGGGCAATCTCGCGAGCACGCCGAACAATAGATGAGGGCGGCGGGGGGCGTAATCTCGCGAGACTCTGAGGCCACTTTCCCCCGACGGAGAGCAGGCCGCCGGAGGAAGGGAAACCTCGCGGTACCGCCAGCAAAGCCTGGAAGACCCAGTGGATGCCGCGCGCGCCCGGCGGACAAAGTCTCGCGACACCTCCAGGCCTTCCTTCACCGTGTGTTTGACCTGCGGAGGCCAGCACCAGTCTCGCGATAGACCTTCCTCGCCGGCGCAGCGCGGCCGGTTCCTCTCGCGATAGCGACTGGCAGGAGGGGGAGGGGGAAGCGAGCTCCTGGGCAGGGGCGGTAACGTGCGCGCTGAAGTCACTGTGCGCCGCCGGGCAGGCGGGGACTATATAAAGGCCGGGGCCGAGGCGGGGGGAGCTCAGTCAGGAAAAGGATTCGTGGTGGGTGAGCGGCACCAGCGGCAAGGTCCCAACCAGGCGAATCTGAATTTCTCGAGGCGGAGCGGAACAGCCCGATACGATCTCTCGTTATGAGTCATGTGGCGGTAGAAAATGCCCTCGGTCTAGACCAGCAGGTGAGGGACAGGCCGTGGAATGCGGGCGGGGGGGCCTGTGGGGGTAGGCCCCTCCGTTAATCGGAGTGTAGCGGCGGCCGGATCGGGGAGAGGCGCGGAGAAGGCTCGTGAATGCATGGAGCAGGGATCGCGGGAGGGACGGTCGAGATTTACGGTGCAGGACTTGTATCTCAGTCTAAGCTCGTTGCGCCGTGACTTTTACCACCTGTCCTTTTCGTCTTCCCCCGCGTGTTGTTTTTTTCACAGCAACTCCACCCATCGCACCCCTGTATGGCCCCCCTCCGTCCTCCGACGCGTCCCGTTTG
>VWYK01039479.1:32076-55749 GCA_013399775.1 Semnornis frantzii | reverse complement strand
TCTCCTCTACCCCCGTCCCCACCAGGTCTGTGTTTTTCGTTGTGCCCCCGGCTCTGTCCCTTTGCGCTGCTCTGGGACCTTCCCTAACCTTGCCCTGGGGGGGTGGCGTCGGTAGGAACTGTCTTGGGGTTGGGATTTGGCTTTTCCCTGGCACTTCCCGGGGTCAGTTTGGCTTTCAAAGGTTGAAAAGCTTCAGCGGGGAGCACAGTGAGGAGGGTGTGCGGGAAAGGGCGGGCCTGGCCGGGACGGGACGGGACGGGTCGGGTCGGTGGCCCCACTAGGAAATGACACTTCTCTGCTGCTGGCTTCTCCCCAGTGCCCACCGTTCAGAGGACAGCCAGGGCCCAGGGCAGGCAGAGGGGCTCCTGCTCGGTGCCCAGGAGGGTTTTGCCTCTTGCAGTGCTTCGTTTATGAGAGGCAAGGGGCAAATTTTGTTTCCCTGCACTGTGGTGGAGTCCTGATGGTCAGCTGTTGCTGCCTCCCTAGATTGAGGAGGAGAACTGTCAGTCTCCTCTCCTGAGTGCAGGTCCTCTGGCCCCTTTTTAACTGAAAGCTTTGTCGTCCCTAGCTCCTAAAGCCAGTGGCAGTCTGGTTATGGGCAGGCCAAGGTGGTGGTTTGGGGTAGGTTCACCAAGGAATTCAGCTTTTTTTAACACTTTGGCAGGACATCCTGACCTCTGAACAATGAAGATCTTAGACCCTGGCTAACTGTGAGACGTGCAGCCTGCTCCTGAGCCCCTCCTGAAGCAGATGCTGAAGCTCTTCAGAAGGATCTTCTCTGTTGACAGTGCCTGTGTGAGCGCAGAGGAAGCTCCCAACGACCTGGTGAGTGTCAGCTCAGCTCTGGATTTTACTCCAAGCTCTTTGTGGCTGCAGGTTTCAGTCCAGTCTGTTGCTTGTGCTGGAGAAACTGGTGGGTCAGGGAGCTGGGTCTTGTGTGAGCTCTTCAGGTGAGTGATCTGATGGTCACAAACAGGAGCTGTGGTGGGCAGGGGCCGGAGGTATCGTTGATGCCTGGTGCACCAGGAGGTTTGTGCAATGTCAGGCAAGTGATTTAATCTCAGATTCTGCAAGTCTCCTTCTGCAGAGCTGAGGGAATGCTCTTCCCTGTGACAAAAATGCTCTGGACTGTCAAAATATTGTTCTGTAAATGATGGTTCCTGTGTTGGGGCTCCTGATGAGGCCTTGATATGAGGACAAACATCCCAGGAAACCATTCTGTGCTTCCTCCAGCTCCAACAATTCCTGTTTGTCTGTCAGTTTTGAACTGCAACACAAAAATCATGAAGCTGGAGAGGGGGAAAGATACAAATCCCTGTTGTGCAGTAAAAGCAGTCAAAACTCCCTCCTAATGCTGAGTCTGGGGAGCTCAGCCCTGAAACTGCAGCATCTGGGGCTTTTATAATTAACATCTTGGCCAGGAATATGCAGAGGCAGCTCCTGGAACAGGCACTGCTTACAGGATTCTTGTAAGCTGATGAAACCAAAGTATTCCTGGAAAGCAGTGAGGTGCTGGAGCTGCCTGCTTTGGGGCTGGGTCCCTTTCCTTATGGGGCCAGCAGGACTTTCTGCTTCCAGAAAAGGGGAAAAGTGGCAATGCTCAAATCTGTTCTACCTGGTTAATAGCTCCCTGAGGTGCCCTGGAGCAGCAGGGTCAGAGCAGCAGTGCTGTGGCTGGGCTCTCTTTGCTGCTCCTTATTTGCCTAATTAGCATTTCATGGAATGATAGACTGTGTTGGAAGGGACCTTCAAGATCATCCAGTTCCAACCTCCTGCCCCATCCCCTCTCTCACCTACCTGGGATACCAACAACCCTCTCCTGAAAGCTGCAGAGGTTGTGATGTATTTAAAATAGTCCTTTACAAACCTATTTCCTTTGAGCTGAGCATCTGCTGAAAGCAGAGCTGGAGGGAAAGCAGAGGCTGCACCCCCTGTGTGTGGGATGTGGCTGACAGCCAGCTGGGGGTGAGCCAGCCTGTGCCCAGGTGGCCAAGGCCACCAGCATCCTGGCCTGGATCAGCAATGGAGTGGCCAGCAGGACCAGGCAGGGATTGTGCCCCTGTGCTGGGCACTGCTGAGGCCACACCTCAAATCCTGGGGTCAGGTTTGGGCTCCTCACCCCAAGAAGGACGTTGAGAGACCAAAACAGGTCCAGAGAAGGGTCTGGAGAGCAGGACTGGTGAGAAGCAGCTGAGGGAGCTGGGAGTGTTCAGTCTGGAGAAGAGGAGGCTGAGTGGAGGCCTCATTGCTCTCTTACAGCTCCCTGAGAGGAGGCTGCAGCCAGCTGGGGTTGGGCTCTGCTCCCAAGGAACAAAGGATAGAATAAGAGGAAATAGCCTCAGGCTGCACCAGGGGAGGTTTAGGTTTGGACATCTGAAAAAAACTTCTCCACTGAAAGGATTCTCAAAGCCTGGCACAGGCTGCCCAGGGAGGTGGCTGAATGCCCATCCCTGGAGGTGTTTCAGAGAGAGACAGAGATGTGCTAAGGGCCATGGCTCAGCCCCAGCCTGGGCAGAGTTTGGAGCCTGGTTGGACTGGAGGATCTCAAAGGGCTTCTCCAACCCAAACTATTCTGTGGCTTTAAGGGAGAACAGCAGAGTCCTAATGCCAAATATTTTGTAAATAATGGCAGTGTTTAATCTGAGCTCAAGGACCACAGAGTGGTGATGCTGGAGCCATCCTTTGTTGGTGACAGCAGCTCCCCAGGCTGAGGCTGGTGACAGCCACTTGACTTGTGCCCTTCTGGTTCCACAGGTGCCGGAGCCGTGAGCCATGCTGGGCCGGAAAACAAGACTCCCCCACGAGCTGAACAGCCACCGCCAGCTGAACCAGTCCTGCCAGGAGGCTGTGCCCCTGCGGCCCAGACCATGCCAGGAGGGCGATGTCAGCCTGGAGGTGTTCAGCAGTTCGACACCCGAGCCCCGGGCGGGCCGCAGCAGGGCCCAGCAGATGCGGGACAGGAGGGGCCGCAGGGCCGAGCTGAGGGAGCCCAACGGCAGGGAGGCAGAAACCATCACCTTCATCTCAGGCACAGCTGAGGCTGCCCCCAGCCACAGCTCCTGCTGCTCCTCGCTGGCCCAGGCCTGGAACACGTACAAGGCTGTTTTCTGTTGTATAGTGACCTGTGGGAGCTGCTTTCAGGACTGCAGTGTCTGCGTCCCCTACCCGGGACCCACCGAGACCTCCACCGACGACGGCAAGAACGGAGACTGCAAGGGGCGGCTGCCCAGCAGCGCCAGCAGCGCCTCCCCCGCCGAGAAGAACGGCAACCAGATCAAAAAGTCCAGCATGGGCAGCAGCTTCAGCTACCCGGACGTGAAACTGAAGGGCATCCCTGTTTACCCACACAGGAGCCCCGGGCACCAGCTGGAGCCAGATTCCTGCTGCAAGGAGCAGCTGTCGGAGAAGGGCTCCCGGAGCAGCCCGGAGAGGGCAGCACTGCCCAGCAGCCCCCGCAGCTCCGAGGAGTATTACTCCTTCCACGAGTCCGACCTGGACATCAGCGAGCTGAACGGCTCCATGTCCAGCAGGCAGATCGATGTCCTCATCTTCAAGAAGCTGACAGAGCTCTTCAGCGTCCACCAGATCGACGAGCTGGCCAAGTGCACCTCAGACACTGTCTTCCTGGAGAAGACCAACAAGATCTCGGACCTCATCAACAGCATCACGCAGGACTACAACCTGGACGAGCAGGATGCTGAGTGCAGGCTGGTGCGGGGCATCATCCGCATCAGCACCCGCAAGAGCAGGGTCCGGCCGCACGTCCCCGCCCCTGCCAGCCACAGCCACGAGGAGAAGGCCAGCAGGGGCCAGGCGCCCGACAGCGGCAACGAGACCATGCTGGAGTCCATGGTCCTCAGCCAGGATGGTTCGTGGGGCTGCAGAAGAGGAGAGGGCTCTGGGAAGGGCTTAGGGGCTGCGGGAGGCTGGGGAGGGGGAGCTTTTGACAAGGGCCTGTGGTGACAGGAGCAGGGGGAATGGATTGGAGCTGGAAGAGGGGAGACTGAGATTGGAGATGAGGAAGAAATTCTTGACAGTGAGGCTGGGCAGACACTGGCACAGGTCGCCCAGGGAGGCTGTGGATGTCTCCTCCCCGGAGGTGTTCCAGGCCAGGCTGGATGAGGCCTTGAGCAACCTGGGCAGGTGGAGAGGCAGGGGCTTATGGCAGGGGGTTGGCACTGGATGAGCTTTATTTCCCTTCCAACCCATCCCATCCCATGAATTTGGTGCTGGAGCAGGCTTGGCAGCTGGTGTCCATCTCCAGGCTTCTTTCCCTGGGAGGTGTGGATGGGGGTCCTCAGGTGCTGCTGGAGGCCACCCCTGTTTCTCAGCACTCATGGGGTATGGCTTCCTTGATTGTATCTCTCCCTGCCAGGAAAGTCTGTGCTGAGCATTGCTGCTGTGCAGTGCTGTTGGCTCTCATCCTCCCCTCTGAGCCAGCACAGAGATCATGAGTCAAATGGAACTGGTAGGACCAGCTGGGCTGGCTTGTGCCAGAGGATGTCCAGTTCCTGAGCTGGCTCTTCCCTCGTGTGCTGCCAGCACTCTTTGCTAATCCCACCCTAAGGTGACCAGGACAGAGTGCCTCTATGGAGCTGAGGCTGCCCTCACACCATGGGGTGAGGAGCAGCAGTGGGTACCCCTGCAGAGGGGAGGGAAGGGCTGTGCCTGATGGCTTTCAGGATTGTCCTTCCTCCCTGGCTGGAGCTGCCTGGAGTGGCTGAGCTCCAGAAGAGGCTCTGAGAGTGTTTGTTGTAGAAAGACCTTGAAGAAGCCAAGTATAGGGGGCAAGGAGAGGTGGGAGACAAGATGAGTTAGGGGCCAGTGGCGTGGGACTGGGGCAGGGCAGATTTAGGTTGAGGATCAGGAGGAAGTTCTCACCCACAGTGAGGGTGGGGAGACACTGGCACAGGCTGCCCTGGGAGGTGGTGGAGGCTCCATCCCTGGAGACATTCAAGGTCAAACCTGCTGTGGCCCTGGGCAGCCTGCTCCAGCTGGAGGTGTCCCTGCTTGCTGCAGGGGGGTGGGACACGGTGGCTTTCGAGGGTCCCTTCCAACCTCTGATTCTGTGCTGCAGAAGTAACAGAGGCCACCAAGTGCCTGCTGCACTGCCCTGGGCAGCAGCCAGCTGCTTCCCGGGGCTCATACAGCTCAGGTCAGGAGGGCAGTGGAGAGCAACCTCTGCTGTGAGCCCAGGGTGGTGCCTTGTGCGGGAGAGCCCTCGTGTGTGCCTGGGCTGGGGCTGTGCTGGGGCTGTGCTGGCTCTGCCTGAGGCCTGTCACTTGCCTTGCAGAGCTGGCGGTGCAGATCTCGGAGGAGACCCCCGCGGATGTGCTGGCCAGGAACATGCGGCACAGCAGCGCAGGTACGGCAGCCTCCGGGGCTCCCAGCAGCTCCACCCCTGCAGGGGCTGAGCTGCCACCTGCCTCTTGAGCTCCGAGAGAGCTGCCCGGGGTGGGGGGTGTGGTGTGTGTGTGTGCTTCTGAAGAGGAGTGGAGCCCCCATGGGGAGTGCTCTGAGCCCATGCACAGTGCTCGGCCTGGCAGCTTTCAGTCTTTACAACATTTGGGGCTGCCTTTGGGGTGTGACCAGCTGAGGTCACAGCTGGGTTAGACTGGGAACAAAAGGAACAGTGCCACAGGGAAGTAGGGGAAGGTGAAGGGCTGTCCCTTGAGCTCCTCCTGCTGCACTCCAAGGAGCAGCCCAAGGCCAGGCTCTCTCCTCCCTAATAACAGAGCTGCCTGCAAGGTGGCTACAGCACAGGCAGGGCTGTTCCTGCCTGTGGGCTTTGTGTGGCTTCCTCCTCCCTCATGATACACAAAGCCCTTTGTGGCTGCTGCCTGCCAGGCACTCATCTGCTGTGTTTCATCTTGTCTAATGGCATCAACTCTTCTCTTCCCTCTCCAAGGTTCTCCAACAAGCAGAGATTCCTCTTTCCAAGACACAGAGACTGACTCCTCTGGGGCACCTCTGCTTCAGGTCTATTGTTAAGGAGAAGGACCCCAGCAGCAGGCAGGGATCCCAGGACTGCAATCAGATTCCTCCTCTGTGTGTGCCCTGCCACTTGGTGCCTGCCCTGGTCTACCCTGGCCTTTTGTTGAAGCCAAATCTCTCCTGCTGACTGGATCTCACTGGATGCTTTGATTCACCTGGAGACAACGTAGGAAGAACATCAAGGAAGTGACCTGTGGAGCTGCTGAAGCTGGGAGGTGCCATGTGTGTGCCCAGGGAGGAGGTGATGGGCAGGGAAGTCTCAGATAATTTGTGCCTCTGGTTTCCATACTTCATGTTTGGCTTCAGCAGCCTCAGCAGCCCTCTCCCTGCTTTGAGGATCTGTGGGGCAGTTCCTGCTTTCTGGCACTGCACAGGTGAACTTGGGTAGAGAGTAAGCTGGGTGGTGTCTGTGGTTGTGCCCAGCACCTCCTTCTAGGGACCAAAACCTCTATGTACAGTGGCTGTGGTGAGCACAAAAGCTTTGAGTTCTGTCCCTGGTGTTTGCTGCAGCCAGATCTGCCTCCTCCTGCTGACTCTCAGTGGGGTCACCTCCTGCTGCCTGTTGAGGAGAAGGTTCAGGGCAAGGTGGTTTGTTTAGTCTTTGGCCTTTTGATGGTGCCCAGCTGCAGAGGGGTGGGGAGCTGGGGCAGCTGCCCTGCTCCTGAGCAGACCTTGGGGATCAGCTTTGCAGTTCCTGCAGCCCGATGTGAGCTGTGTCTGAGGTGTTCCCAGCTGCACCTCTTGACCTGTGCCTTGCATGCCAGTCAGCTCCTGGCTCATCTGCCAAGTCCTTGGTGCTGATAGATGGGCAAGCCTTGACCTCAGGTCATGGCAGGTGAGGGAGACCTTCAGTGTGAAGGTTTTATGATCAGGAGTTGGGTTGTTTGTCTCCTCTGCTCTACAAGTGGCTTCCTTCCAAAGGGCAGCCCCCCCTGAGGGCATCTCCAGAGGGTCTGTGAGGAGCTGCTTGGTCCTGCCTTGCCCCTGGGCACCTTCTCTGCTCTCAGCAGCAAGAGTTGTGGTTAGTGGTACCCTGAGGGCACAGCACAGTGACCTTTAGGGCTGCAGCAGGAGGAAGCTGAGCTCCCTCGTGCTGCCACTTGGGTGCTTATCATAAATAACCACGGGACTTGGTGAGGCACTGGAGTGTCCTTGGGCACGAATAGAAAAAGCTGAGGTGGATTTCCCAGCCCTGCAATAAACACACCCAGGGTGGGAGAGGGTAGTGGGGAAAGGGAGACCAAAGCAGTGCCCTTGCTCTGTGCTGTGGACTATGTTTTTGTGCCTTCATTGAGCTCAAATGTGCCTTGACACAGCCTGGGGTTCACTCCTCAGGTGTTGCTGAGGGGAGGGTTTCATCCTGCCCTGAGCTGCCAGCTTTGTTCACTGGCCAAAGCCCTTTGAAAGGTGCAGCTCAAGCCCCTGTTGGAGCCTGGCTTTGTGAGCTGCTCCTTTCATAAATCATGGACACCCCTGAGGCCACACCTTGAGACACCACAGGGAGAGTAAAACAGAGAGAATGGGGCTGGGATTTGCCTTCCCCTCCCTGCCTTGTTCTTAAAGCTGTTTGTTGGTGCAGAACTTGTTGGCAGCAGGAAGGGACTTGCAGCCAGGCCAGCCTAGGGCTACCTGAGGAGCTGGTTTGGGTCACCTCCTGAATGCCACAGCTGCCAACAGACCCCTTTGGCTTCCTGCTTCTGAGCTGGACAGACTGGGACGAGTTTTCCTCAGAGCTGTGCAGAGCTTCAGCCAGGGTCAGGCTGACACAGCTCTCCTCCAGCTTTGGAGGGGTGAGGAAGGACTTGCCAAGAGCTGCTGCTGCCAGCTGCAGTGACAGGATTGTGGTGTTCAGTCTGGGTATGAAGTGAAGGTTTGTGGACTAAGCTTGCAAAAAGCCCCCAGATGCCCCCAGGTCCCCCAAACCCTCACCAAGGGAAGGCTGTCAGCTCAGTGTCCCTGAAGCTGCTGCCCCTGTGGTGTCTTGCAGGGTCCTTTTGCACTCCTTGGCCTTCAAGTGTCTGGTTAGGTGGTTTTTATAAAGTGAAATATGTGTTCTGACCTGGGCTGTGCCTCCTCCTTCCTGCTTCCATCCGTCTGGGGAGCACAGAGCGAGTCTGGGCCCAGGCAGAGGCTGTTGGGAGGTTCAGGGAGGCTGGGGTGGTGCATGGGACATGGGGCAAGGCAAACAGCTCCTGGGGAAGTGCCTGCTTGCTTGGACATTCCCAGAGCCTGGAAAACAGCCTAGGGAATGAATTTCCAGTGGTTGCTGTGGTGTAGAGCCAGAAGATTAAAGGATTGCTCTGGAGGTGAGGAGGTTGCCCCTGACAGTGGGGCAGGATCTGCCTGGGGGGGGGGGGGGGGGCAGGCTGCCTCCAGCTCCTACCCTGTGGCTTGAAGGAGCAGTTTGACACCATCTGATTTCCCTGGAAAAACCCAACTGGTAACCTGCAGAGCTCCATGGACCTTCCCTCACCTTCCCTGGGAGAGGACTGGGGGATGCTGAGGTTCCAGCTGACCAGGAGGAGAAACCTCTTTGATGTGAGGCTGCTGGAGCCAGGCTGCCCAGAGAGGTTGTGGAGTTTCCTTCTCTGCAGAGCTTCCAACCCTCCCCAGGCCATTGTGCTCCTGGGCAAGCTGCTGTGGGTGCCCTGCTGGAGCAGGGGGGTAGGATTGGGTGAGCTCCAGAGGTCCCTTCCAGCCCCCCCATGGTGGGATTCAGGGATTCTGTACCCAGGCTTCCTTGGGTTCAGCTGCAGGCAGTGGCTGTGCAGGGCTGGGAGCGTGGCACAAACCCTCTCCCCCTCCCACCCCTGGACTGCTGAATTGCTTATTTCAGTGTGGCTCAGAAGCCAGACTGTGGGTGGAGAAACTCCAGTTCCTGCCAGCCTGGGCCACAGAGGAGCTGTGGCTCAGAGTCCTGTTGAGTGCCCACGGCCTCTCCTCCCCTGGCATTCTGCTGGTTCATTGCTCTCTCTGCTGCAGCCTTGCACTCTGGACCAGCTCCCAGAAGCTCCAATGTGAGATTCATTAATAAAAACCAGGCCAAGAGCTGCTGTTGGAGGAGGGAAACTTTGACCCCTGTGCAGCCTGGGTGCCAGCAGGGTTTTGCTTCCCAAGGCCGTGGGCAGGGGCCAGGCAGTGCCAGCTCCAGCGGGTGGCAGCAGTGAAACAGCTCCTCCGGGAGCCTTGGAGCCACCTCCAGAGGCCTGGAAAAGCAAAGGGACCTTCATCACCTGCCACCCTCCAGCACAGCCCTCCCCACACCACTGGGCAAGGAAACAGCTGCTGGGAGGCAGGACAAGGTCGTTTGTGGGTTTGGTTCCCAAGGTCCCCCCTGCCGTGCCCCCCAGGACAGGAGGCTGTGGGCTGTGGTCTCCAGGGCTGAGCTGAGCTGGAGCTTGTTCTGTAAGCCACTTGTGCAGCTGCCCAGCCCAGAGCTGCCCTTTGGCAGCCAAAGGGTGCTCAGGCTCACCTTGGCCTGCTGGCAGCAGGGTGGCTGCAGGGGACAAGGCCAGCAGGACCAACACCTTCTGTTCCGGGGCTGCTGGGGCTGAAGTCCAGGGATAGTGCTGGGCTGAGCCAGGCCCACAGCCAGCCACAGCCCTGGGAGGCACCTCCTGAGGCTCCCAGCTGCAGCCCTGCTCTGTCTGCCTTTTCCCTTCAAGGAATCAGAGCTGGCTTGGCTGGGAAAGGCTTTTCAGATCCTCCAGCCCAACCCTTCTCTAGCTCCACACCAAGGCTGGGGCTAGCCCCTGGCCCTCAGCACCACAGCTCTGCCTCTGAAACCCCTCTAGGGAAGGGGATTCAGCCATGGGCAGCCTGGGCCAGGCTTTGAGAACCCTTTTGTTGTGATGTCCAACCCAAGCCTTCAGCTTTCTGCAGGCAGACACCACCCCCAAAGCTTCTCCTCCAGCCTCCTCTGGGGTTCCTGCCTGGCTTAGCTCTGTCTTCTTGCAGCTTCTACCCAAAGGGCCTCCTGCCTATGGCCCCCAACCCAGGGGCAGCCTGAACTGCAGAACTTGAGCTCCACTGCTCCTTATCCCAGCCCCTGCCAGGCCTCACTCAAGCCACCACCCTGCTGGGGCTTGAGGAGAGGAACAGTGCCAAGATTTGGGGTATGGTTACATTGGGGGAGCTCCAGACAGGGACCTCTGGAGATCTTCTACTCCAGCCCCTCCACCAGAGCAGGGTCACCTGCTGGGCATGGAGGCTGTCAGCACTCCTGAGCAGGACACACCTGGGGAGCAAACCCTGACCAGAGCAGGGAGCAGCAGAGGGATTCAGGAGGTGGCTGCTGACAGCCCCTGCCAGGCAGCACCCCCAGCTCCCAGCCCAGCCTGGATCCCTCCCTAGAGACAGCACAAACCCTGCCCAGGCAGGTGCAGCTTTTGTCACTTTATGTTGCACTGCAGCTTGACAGAGAGAGGAACATGCAGAGTGATGCCAGCTGCCAGCAGCAGCCCAGCACAGAACAGCCACACTTGGCAGAGCTCAGCAAGGGGAGAGGCAAGAGACACACCCAGCAAAACCAGCACCCCAAAGACCCCCTCCCCCTCCTCTCCCTTGCCCACAGCCTTCCCTTGCAGGAGGCCAGCAGGGCAGCCTCTGCAGCAGGATGGAGCCCTGCAGGGCTTGGGCTGCTCCACTTCTGGCAAGGGGAGCAGCAGCAGAGACTGTGCTGCAGGAGCTGGGGGGGTTCAGGCTGCTTTTTCCCTTCCCAAGGAGGCAGGAGGAGAATTGTTGTACAAAACAAACTGAGTGAGCAGCACAGGCAAGGGGAGGGCAGCAAAACCCTAGGGGTACTTCTCTGCCCAAGTGAAATGGCAAAGAGAGGCTCAGCAGCTCTAAAGAGCCAGGAGAGGAAGCCAAGTGGCACATCCAGGATGTGTCCCCAGCCCTCTCCAGCCTGACTCTTGCAGCCCTCACCCCCTCTGTTGGCTCCAAGCCCTCCCTGTCTCCTCTCTGCCCTTTGGAAAGTGTCACAGATGGCTCCAAGTGAAGCTGCTGCAGGCTGTGGCCTCCTGCTCTGCTCCACACAGGACAACTGAAGAGGATTCCATGGAGCTGCCTCTACAGCAAGCTCAGGTGGGGAGCTCAGAGTGGTCACTTGCCCAGGGTGGGGACATCCAACAATGCAGATCCTGCCCTGTTCCATGGGCTGGCTGGGAGAGGGGGAGGAGGGGAGGCCTCAGTTGAATTTAGCCTTTGTAAAGTCCATTTCTGGATGCTGTTCCATGAACCTGCAAGGCAAAGACAAGAGCTCAGCTGTGAGCCATCAGCACCTCTCTCTGGGAGGCATTAAGGTCTCCTTGCTTCCTGCACCATCAAGTTTGCTTCCTCCCCACAGCCTCCAGAGCAGGGCCTGCTTTGCTCAGCTCCTTGAGACACACTCCTCAGATTTCTCCTGGGGTCAGTGGTATCAGCAACCCTCCCAGGCAAGCAGGCACATGACAGCCATTAATGGTCACACCCCCTGTGACCAGGGCTGACACGTAGCAGCTGTGACAGCAGCCCTGGGGCAGAGCAGAGATTGTGAGGGCAGACTGTGACCTCCAGCTTGTCAGCTTCCACAGCACTGGGGACAGAGGAGACATCTCCGGTGCTGTGCCAGGACGTGACCAGAGAAAGCTGGTTCCAGGCTGTCAGAGGTACTGCAGCCCCAGCAGTCAGGACCAGATGGACCTGGGCTACCACATCAGAAAGCTCTGCACTGTGCCTGCTGAGTGAGCAGCAGCTCCTGGCTGCCTCCTTTGCCCTGTCCTTCACCACAGGACGCAACCCAAAGCCTTGTGGAGGCCTCGGGCACCAGGCACAGCTGAGAGCAGGCTTCTGCCTTGCTCCCTGCTCTCATCTCAGGTTTCTTGAGGTCACCAGAGCCCTGCCACTTCCCATGGCCACTGAAACGTGTCCTGTGGGGGCAGTGGCCTTGTTTAGCAGCCAGCAGGGCTTCGCTGGCAGCCAGCAGCACCCAGCTGGATGTCACTGAGCATCCTTTGGCCTGACCAAAGTCTGAGCTTCCCCTCCAGTCCTCACCAGCTGTGCTCAAGCCAGGCTCCCAGAGCACTGCAGGAGTGACCTTGTCATGGAGAGCCCCTGGATGTGGACTTCCCAGGAGGAAAGACTCCACAGACAGGCAGGGAGAAAGCCTGATCTGTGCCCCAGGACAGCTGCAGCCCAGGCTGTGCTCAGCACACTGAGCAGAGAAGCTTCTGCTGCTACAGATAAGCCAAGGAAGAGGAGTGAGTGTTAATTCTCCTTCCAGCCCTGAGATAAGACCTGGCTTTGCACTTGCTGAGGAAGCTGCATGGCCCAGAGTTACCTCCACACCTTCCCAAACGTCCTTGGGAGCTCCCTGGGTAAGTGTCCCTGCCAGGTGTGTTCAGGCCAAACAGAGCAATAAAGACATAAAAGCTCCCTGGGCCTGAAGGCTGCTGCCTGGTGGCAGGTGTGGAGCAGGGGATCCTTATCTGAGCTACTGAGGGAGATTAGAGAACAATCAAACCATGTTAAAGTTCAGCAGAGATGGCACCTCCAGTGCCAGCCACGCTTCCTGGCCTTGAAATCAGCAAATTCAGACAATTCCAGCAGCAGGCTCAGGATTTCCTGTTCCCCTTTCTGCCCCCATGGCAGCCAGGCTGTGTTCAAAGGCAGCCAGGATGAGGTCTTGAGCAACCTGGGCTGGTGGAAGGTTGAAGATGCAAAGCCCATGGCAGGGGGCTTGGAACTAAATGATCTTCAAGGTCCCTTCCAACCCAACTCATTCTATGAGTGGCTTCAGCAACCTGGGCTGGTGGAGGTGCCTGTGGTAAAGGACTGAATCTGGATGATCCTGAAAGTCCCTTCCAGCCCAGCCTGGGACTGCCTGCAGTGCTCAAGGCCTACTCACTTTTTCAGAATATCTTGCTTCTTCTGCTCATCAGAGGTGGGCAGCCCCAGGGACTTCTGCTGCTGGTCATACATCATCTTCTCCACCATGCTGCGGGTCTCACTGTCCAGGTCTGACAGCTGGGAGAGAAGATTTCCTTCAGAGAAGGAGCAGGACCCTGCAAGGCCCTGCTGGAGGCCACACCAAGCTGCCTGCACAGCTGCAGACACCAAGCTAGAGCCAGCTGCTCCCCTGGAGGCTGCCTGTGTTGTGACAGCATCAGTGCTGCCAGTGTGGGGCTATGCTGGTGCTATAAGGACACAGAAGCTGGGTGTGAGGATCTCTGTTTGTAGATCCATAGAATGAGTTGGGTTGGAAGGGATCTTAAAGCTCATCCCAAGTCCCAACCCCCTGCCATGGGCAGGGACACCTCCTACTGGCCTCATCCAGCCTGGCCTGGAAGACCTCCAGGGAGGAAGCATCCACAGCCTCCCTGAGCATCCTGTGCCAGTGTCTGCCCAGCCTCACTGTCAAGAATTTCTTCCTTCTCTCCATTCTCAATCTGCCACCCTCAAGCTGCAATCCATCCCCTCTCACCCTGCCACAAGTCCCTTCCCATCCAGGGGGTTCTCACCTTGGAGTTCTCTGGATTGATTTTCTTGGTGTTGATTTCAGGGTCTGTGGACACTAACTTGTTCCACCATTCCATCTTGTTGATCTGAAGGATGAAGAAGCACAAATGTTGTATATTTTTCCTAGACCTGTGTCCCAGTCCCAAGAAAAAAGCTACTGGGAGCAGCCTTTGGCAGTGTCCAACCCCTCAGCACCATCTGACAGGGCTGCAGGGCCTGACTTCCCTGCCCCTCTGGGACAGCCCAGCCAAGGCTGACTGCTCCCTGTTTGTCCTGCTGTACCTTCTCCAGGTGCACAGTGACTGTTTTGCCATCTTCAATCAGCCAGGAGCTCTCCTCCACCTTCACCTCGTTGAAGAGCTCTCCCTCGATGACAGGGGGGAGGCCCTTCAGGCCCACCCGGAGGCGCCGCCGCTGGATGTCCACCAGCACATCCTTCCCCTTCAGCCTGAAGCTCACCTGGAAGGGCACTGCCAGCTGGGCCAGCAGAGACAGCTGTGAGCTGAGCAGCAAAGCCTCCCCTGCCCCCTTGTGCTGCACTGCCACAGAGCTGCCTGCCTTGGAAAAGCCCTTGGAGAGCCTCCAGTCCAAGCACTGCCTGAGCCTGCCCAGGCTAGGGCTAGGCCATGGCCCTCAGCACAGCTCTGCCTCTGGGAAACCCTCCAGGGCTGGCATTCAGACACCTCCCTGGGCAGCCTGTGCCAGCCATGGAAAGCCCTTTTGGGGCAGAAATTGTCACTTGTGCCCAACCTAAACCTCCTTCAGCACAGCTTGAGGCCATTGCCTCTCATTCTTTCACTTGTTCCTAGAGAGAAGAGCCCAACCCCCACCTGGCTCCAGCCTCCTCTCAGGGAGCTGCAGAGAGCAATGAGGTCTCCCTCAGCCTCCTCTTCTCCAGGCTGAATCCCCCCCAGCTCCTCCTCCTCCTCAGCCCCTTCCCCCACCTCTGCTGCCCTTCTCTGGACCTGCTCCAAGCCCTTTCTGGCAGTGAGGGCCCCAGACTCACATCCAGCTCTGAGAGAGTCTGTGTCCATCTGTAATTTGGAAGGTCAGCTCCATTGCCAGAGTTGGGTTTAAGTTTTCCTTTATCCTTCTCATCTTCCTCTTCATCATCTGTTTCCTAAGCCACAAATTTAAAGTGTTAAGAAGGAAGCTTTGCAAGTTTCCTCTTCACTTGCACCAACAGTTCTTGGGGGTTAGAAGAATTTCCAGGTCAGGTGCAAGGGTTTGATGCTCACAGGAATGAGATCCAAGTGAGGCTGTGCTGTTAAAACAGAATCACAACCAAAGAAAAGGAAAAAAAAAACAAACCAACTCTCCTTTGGAAGCCTTTGGGAAGCTTCCAGGGCCAGAGTGGAGATCCCCTCACATTCCCAGGAATCCTCACAGTTGTCCCCACACTTCCCTCAGCCTCCCGGAGCCTTCTCCAGGCTGAACACCCTCAGCTCCCTCAGCCTGTGCTCACAGCAGAGGTGCTCCAGGCTTTGGGTCATCCTTGTGGCCTCCTCTTCTCCAACAGCTGTGTCCACCCTGCTGAGCTTTACCTGTTTGTTGGACTCTGGAGATTCTCCTTCCTCTTTGGAGCTGCTCGGGGGGACGCTGCTGGGCTGCCCTTGTGCCTCCTTTTTCTGCTCAGGAGAGAAGGAGCAGGCTCAGCCAGGTGCTGGCACTCCGGGCTGGTGACACTAGGTGGCCTCAGCCTCCTCAGCTGAGGCTAAAGAGCAGAATTTCAACCCCAGGGGAAATTTTCAGCCCTCAGAGCTGGGCTAGAGGGAAGAGGAAGACCAAGGGGAGCACTCCCCAGGTCCTCACACCCCGAGGGCTGTGGCAGAAGCTGTTGCTGAGGGCAGAGAGGCAAAGTGAGCTATGGGAGAATCCATGGGAAAATCCCAGAACCCCAGCATGGGGGGACTGGAAGGGAGCCCTGGAGCTCACCCAGTCCTATCCCCCTGCTTCAGCAGGGCACCCACAGCAGCTTGCCCAGGAGCACAGTGGCCAGAGGGGGTTGGAAGCTCTGCAGAGAAGGAGACTCCACAGCCTCTGTGGGCAGCCTGCTCCAGGGCTCTGCACCCTCACACCAAACAAGCTTCTCCTCACACTGAGCTGCAACTTCCTGGGTTCCAGTCTGTGCCCACTGCCCCTTGTCCTATCAGAGGACACCACTGGCAAGAGCCTGGCCCCTTCTTGCCCCCCACCCTTCAGATGTTTGCAAACATGCAGTGGTTAATGTCTAACCCCAGCTGGAAGCTCACCACCTGCTCCAGCCTGCAAAGGAACAGGCTTGAGCCACTTTAACCCTCACTGCTCTGCACCCTGTGCTGGAGGTGGCCCAGGCTGTGCCTGCAGACACCAGACACTGCTCTCTCACCTGGTTGATTTCCAGCTGCAGCCTCTCTGCCTCCTCATCTGTGAGCTCCTTAATCTTGGGCTCGTTGGCTTCTTGCTTCTCTCTGGCCAGCTTGGCAGCTCGCTCTGCCTTCTCACGCCGCTCGGCCTCCTCCCGAGCCTTCTTCTCCTTCCTCTCCTTCTGAGCCAGTTTGTTGTGGTGCTTGAAGGTGTTTGTGATCAGCTGAAAGGCAGGCAAGCAGGGAGCAAAGAAATGAGTTCTTCCCACCCTAGTGAAGCCAACTCCCTGTGTGCTGAGGAGCAGAACATGTCAGTCCTGTGGGTGCTGGGACTTTCCCCTTCACTTTCACTCTGCTTTTTTGACTGAAAATCAAAAAGGAGAAAACTCAAAAGTCCTGCAATGCAGCCTCTGCAATGCAGCCTCTGCAATGCAGCCCTTCCTCCTTCCCCAAGGAAGTATGAATCTATAGGGATAACAGAGAAAGAAAAATTCTCCATCTGTTTTGGCCTTAGTGCAACCCCAGCAGGCTGAGGAGATCCCTGACCCAGGCATTTGACAGCTCCCCCCACACCTAGGAGAGCAGGATGGAGAGAGGCTGGCTCCAAGGGGTTGCTTTTCCCTTCTTCTCACCCTTCCCACAGCTGGACTCTTCCCCAGGCTCTTGATAAGAGATCCAAGGTCATTATTTACACATCCACAGGTTGCATCAAGTAAGAAGGGACCCCCAAAGATCATCTTGTCCAGCCCCCCTGCAGCCAGCAGGGACATCTCCAGCTAGAGCAGGCTGCCCAGGGCCACATCCAGGCTGATCTTGAATGTCTCCAGGGTGTGGGCAGAGTGCTGCTGGCGATGCACAAGCTGCAGGGTTGGCTTTTGAAAGACCCTGAGTGAGTCAGCAGGGGCTGCAGCAGGCAGGGCCTGACCCAGCAGCTGCCTTGTCTGCCTCAGCCACCATCCTTGTCCTGTGCTTGGTTTCTCCAGGCCCCAGCTTCATGGATTGCACTGGGTGGGAAGGGACTCTCCAAGGGCATCTTGGCCAACCCCCTGCAGTCAGCAGGGACACCTCCAGCTACAGCAGGCTGCACAGGGACACATCCAGGCTGATCTTGAAATGTCTCAGGGGCAGGATCTCAACCACAGCCCTGGGCAGCCTGTTGCAGTGTCTCACTGCCCTCACGATGCAGAGCTTCCTCCTGATGTTCAACCTAATTCTGCCCTGCTCCAGTTTCAAACCATTTCTCCTCATCCTATCACTCCAAGCCCTTCTAAGCAGTGTCTCTCCAGTCTGCCTGTAGCCCCTTTGGACACTGCAATGCAGCTCTGAGGTCTGTTCAGAGAAGAAAGGCTGGAGCAGGTCAGTGGCTTACACCTAGGGGCAGCCTCCAACACAAATCTTTGCTTCCAATCTCACTCTGAGCTGCTGTGGTGTTGTCCCTCTGAAGAGCCAAGCTCTCAAGGTCTCTGATGCCAAGGGCTGTGCTGCTTGGAGGGGAGGCTGAGTACACAGGCAGGGAGCCAGAGCAATTGCCCCATGCTCGATAACAGCAGCAGTCCTGTGCAGAGCAGCACGTATGAGGACTGCAGCCTGCTCCACAACAGTGTGGACAGAACCTGAGCAAGTGAACTGGAGCAAAGATCTCCCTCAGATGGAGCTTTCAGGTAACAGCTAATAGAGAATCACAGAATGGCTTGGGTTGGAAGGGACCTTAAAGCTCACCCAGTTCCAACCCCCTGCCATGGACAGGGACACCTCCACCAGCCCAGGTTGCTCAAGGCCTCATCCAGCCTGGCCTTGAACACCTCCAAGGAGGGGGCAGCCACAAGAGGAGACATCCAGAGGACAGGAGATGCTCAGGCTGCCAACCAGGCCACCCAGACCAGCTCCCAGCCTGCTCCCTCTGTACCAGCACCACAGCCCTGAGACAAAGGTGCACAGATGTGGACTTTGTGCCTCTTCTGAGGTGAACAAACAAGGGTACTGGGGGTTATCACCAGAGCAGTGTCTGCCACCGTTAAGTCAGTGTGTCTGACACATTTGCTTTCCAAACAAGCCTTTGGCCAGAGCATGGCACAGCCCTGTGCTGTCAGCACCACTCAAAGCAGCAGCTGTGGGTGCCTCACCTCAGCCAGGGGCAGCTCAACATTGCCTTGCTTTAGGGAGGAATTTCATCACTATCAGGGGCAGGCAAGTCTCAGCCTGGCACACACATGGGGGATGGAAGTTAGGAGACATAAAAGCTTGAGGATTTGGGGGTTTACCTTCTCTGCTACTCCATCTTCTCCACCAGTGAAGAAATCTGTTTTACGTCGCAGGAAACTGAAGAAGGTGTTGACAAGCTGGCAGGAAACAGGCAGGGGGTGATAGAGAGGGGAAAAAAGAAAGAGCAATGAGACCAGATCACTCCAAGCCACCTTGTGTCTCTTGAGCAGCCTTTATTCTTTGTGCTCCTCCTCCCTGTCTGTGCCAGGATCCTACTGAAATCAGCCCCATGAGCATTTCCCAGGGAAACTGTCCAGAGGCTTCTGTGGAGCCCCAGCTCCTGCATTCCAAGTTTTCAGAAGTTTGTCTGGTTTACGTGGAGGAAGGGCAAGCAATTTCCTGTCAGGTCAGGGGTCATTGTTAGCCCAAGCTGAGGCAGGAATTTGGGTGGCCACGTGTGTACAGATGCACACACAGAGAATGGATTAGGTTGGAAGGGACCTTAAAGCTCATTCAGTTCGATCCCCCTGCAGTCAGCAAGGACATCCCAACCACAGCAGCTTGCTTGCAGCCCCAAACAACCTGACCTGGAAAGGTTACAGAGATGGGGGAGCTCCCGCCTCTCTGAGCAGCATGGGAAGCCCTGAGGTGGCAGAAGCCAGGGGTGCGAGACGGCGTAAGGGGCTCCTCAGCCCCTCCTTAGCATCACACTAATTAATCAGCGCATCCTCCGCGCTCCCCGGGGCTGCCGCGGGCCTGGGCCGTTACCGCTGCTCTCGGAGGCGGGGTGAGGCGAACACGTGCCACATGTGCACCGCCCGGAAAAGCCAGGACCTCGGGAAGGCCTGGACCCGGGGAGGTCAGGCTGTCCCCACCTCCGATCGCTCCTCCCGATCCCGCTCCGCCTCTCCTTTCACCCCTCCCCGGGAACACGGGAAAGCTTCCGCTGCCCCATCCCGGGCCCGGCGGCGCTACCTCGCGCACGCCGCCCTGGTGCTGCTGGGCCATGGCCAGGAGCATGCCATCGAAGCGATCCTCCTGCTCCGCCGCCTCCTCCGCGCTCAGACCCATCCTGCCCCGCCGCCGCCGCCGCCGCCGCGCCGGCCGCCTCAGCCCCCTCGCGTCGGTAACCCGGAACCGGAAGTAACGCGAAAGGCTGCCAACGGACCCGCGCGCTCTCGGCATTGGCCAATCCCAGAGCCCCTCCGCGCCGTTCTCTGCGCGGATTGGTCGCGGCAGCGTCCAATCCCCCGGAAGGAGGCGGGACTCGAGGTGAGGGTTTCTGTTGCTATAGCAACGGCCGGGCCCTTCCAGAAAGCTCGGCGGAGGGCCCTGACCCACAATGAGTGCCAGGGGTTAAAGGGCAGAGGGCAGGGCTGGGGTCCGCCAGGGAGCTCCGTGTCCGGGCCGGGCCTGGCCTTGTTCTGCTTTCCTGGGCGCCGCAGGCCCGGGAGCCCCGGCGATGGGGAGCAGCTCCGGGGAGCGGCAGCACTGCCTCCCCCCCCCCGGCTCGTTTAGCCCTCCCGGGCGTCCCCGCGATGTGCGCCCCCTCGGCAGGCCACGCCTTGGCTCTCTGGCCCTTTCTCCAGGCAAGTCGCTGGCATCCCCGAGGCAGGGCCTTCTCCGTGGGTGCTGCCACTGGTCCCCAGGGAATCAGTGACTGGAACGATTCCCCAGGGAATCAGTGACTGGAATGGTAGAGTCACAGAATCATGAAGGTTGGGTAGGACCTCCAAGGTCATAGATGGAGTCCAACTGTCAACTCAGCACTGCCAGGTGACCACATCTGCACAGCTCTGAAAACCCTCCAGGTATGAGAACTTGACCACTGCTCCAGGCATCGTGTTCCAGACCTTGACAACCCTTTGGGGGCAGAAATTGTTCCTCGTGTCCAACCTATACCTCCACTGCTGCAATTTGAGGACATTTCTTCACATCCTAGTGCTTTTTCCTTGGGAGGAGAGACCTGGCTCCAGCCTCCTTTCAGGGAGTTGTAGAGAATGAGAAGGTTTCCTCTCTGCCTCTCTTTCTCCAGGCTGGGCACCCCCAGTTCCTTCACCCACTCCTCACAAACCTATACTCCAGACCCTCAGGCTTCACTGACCTTCCCTGGCACCTCAGTGCCTTTCTAAGGGGCCCAGAACTGAACCCAGGAGGCAAGGTGTGGCCTCAGCAGAAGCTTCTCAATTAATTTCCGTTGGTCAAGGAATAACATTTTTCAGTAACTCAAGGTGAAAACCTGAGAATTTGCCCTGCTCCTGCCCTGTGCTTCCTCAAAGAGAAGTGAGCCAAGGGCCACGACTGGGACTGAACCCTACAGTCTGCCGTTCACTGCATTTCTCTTCCTCAGCCCTAACAGTCTCCAGTCAGCAAGGTTAAGCAAACAGCCTCTGATAAAGCCACTTCCAGGTTGCTCTTTCCAAGGCCGTTGAACACCAGCCCCAGACGAGTGCCCTGTGTGTATGTGAACCTGCTGGCCGTGACACCTGCCCGGTGCCAGCGCGGGGCCTTGGTGCCATGGTACAGCCCAGGTTAATGACTCTGTTTATATTGTTAGGGTGATGGTGATAAGGCTCCCTTGCCCCCTCCCCCCCACGCCCGCGCCGCTCCATTCAGAAAAGCGCCGTTGGCGCCCCGCGGGGAGCTCCTTTGGCCCAACCAATCGGGGCAGGGCTGCCAGGGCTCTGTTAATGAGAACTGCTCCATCCCGGAGCGGTCAAGGCTGCCTCTGGGGCGTTGCACCAGTGACCCAGCCCTATAAAGCTGCTTGGAGCAGCCATGAGCTGGCAGAGCCGAGAAGACACCGAGGAGCCAACCCGCAGCGCCTGGCAGGGGTCTCAGGGCTGTGTCCTCTCTCCCAGGTTCCATCTGCACAGCTCAGCCATGACCAGCAGCAGCAGCAGCACGGACATGGACTGTGAGAGGTGCCAGTGCCACGGGGAAGACAAGCACACTGCCATCCTCTACACCCTCCTCAGCCACGGGCGGGGAGGCCGCGGGCCGAGCCAGCAGCGCTGCCTGTGCCGCCAGCGCCGCACCGTCTGCCTGCGCACGCCCCGCGCCACCTGCCAGGCTGCCTCCAACGTGCTGGTCAAAACCATCAGCTTCATGAAGAACCTCCCTTCCTTCCACCTGCTGCCCAGAGAGGACCAGCTCCTGCTGCTGGACAGCTGCTGGGCGCCCCTGTTCCTCCTGGGGCTGGTTCAGGAGATGGTGACCTTCGAGGTGATGGAGACCCCAGCCCCCAGCATGCTGAAGAAGATTCTCCTCGATGGGCAGAGCCAGCAGCAGGAGCCTGAGCGGACGCAGCCCACGCTGGCTGCTGTGCAGCGGCTGCAGTGCTGCCTCAACACCTTCTGGAGCCTGGACCTGAGCCCCAAGGAATATGCCTACTTGAAGGGAGCCATCCTCTTCAATCCTGGTGAGTGCCCAGGGAGCCCTGGAGCTCACCCAGTCCTACCCCCTGCTCCAGCAGGGCACCCACAGCAGCTTACCCAGGAGCACAATGGCTGTCGGGCTAGGGCGCTTGGAAGCTCTCCAGAGAAGGAAACTCCCTCTCTGGCAGCCTGCTCTGGGCTCCAGCACCCTCACACCAAACATGTTTCTCCTCATGTTGAGGTGGCAGCTCCTGGGCTCCAGCTGTGCCTCCAAACACACTCCTCCTGTCACAGAGACAGTCGGAGCTTGGGCAGGGCTGGTTACCTGAGCACCGAGCCCCATGCACCAGGATGCAGGGAGGAGGGAGGTCAGGGGTGGCAAAAGCCAGAGCCCTCTGTCTGCCCTGCAGGTGACGAAGGACCCCAGGATGTCCTTTGCAAAGCCTGAGCTTGCCCAGTTCATGACTTTTCCTCCCTCAAAGGGCAGTCCTGTTCCAGCTCTGTGTTGTTAGCACTGAGCACATCTCATTAGTGGGACCTCAGAGATCCTATTTGAGACATGGGGAAGGGGAAGGGTGGGAATAGGAGAAACTCAGGACTGTTTTCCAGCCTACTTCACCTCTGGCTGTTCCTCCTAGCATCCTGGCATGGGTTGGATTGGAAAGGACCTTAAAGACCATCCAGTTCCAAGCTCCCTGCCATGTGCAGGGCCATCTCACACTAGCCCAGGTTGCTCAAGGCCTCCTCTCTCTTCGCAGATGTGCCAGGGCTGAAGGCCTCCCTGTACATCGAAAGCCTGCAGAGAGAGGCCCAGAGAGCCCTGCAGGAGGTGCTGCAGCCCCTGCACCCCGAGGACCGGGGCCGCTTCGCTCGCATCCTGCTGATCGCTTCCACCCTCAAGTCGATGCCTCCTGCCCTCATCACAGACCTCTTCTTCCGCCCTGTCATCGGCAACGCCGACATCGTGGAGCTCATCGCCGAGATGCTCTACGAGATCACGGGGGGGCAGCTGGCCCCCACCCTGCCCGGGGCCTGCTGAGCAGCCACCAGCCCCCGGGGTGCTCCCCACGCCTCTCCGGGCCAGCAGAGTGGATCTGGGCAGTAGGGATTCAGCACGAACAGCGCCCTGGGCCCTGCGGGGAGCTGCGGCTCGGCGGGGCTGAGGCTGGAGGATGCAGCCAGGCTGCTGCAGAGCACACAGAGCCACGGCTCCAGCCCAGCAGAGCTCCCCAGCACCTCCTGCTCCACCCCTGCTGGTCTTTGTTCCAGGGAGTGTGTTTGCAGCTGAGAGCTTTCCTTCTCGAAGGACTTTCTTTCTAGAGCAGCTCAGCCAGCAGTGACCAGAGCACAGAGGTGGTCAGGTCAGAGCCCAGGCCTGCTTTTTGCTCTCTGATCACGGTGGCTGCTCTGCTGCCATTCGAGGCAATGTCAGCTGGCAGCTTGGTTCTGTGGTCCTTGGGCCCACTGTAGAACAGGGGGCTTCCTGAGAGCAAACATGGAATTAGGCCTGAGTGAAGTCTTGCTCTGTCTGTTGTGCTTGAAATCTCAGAGGTACTCCTGAAAGACCTTCCTGAGGCACCAAGACGCCCAAAGGCAGGGGACTGAGTCTTGCAGGGTGTGCAGATTCATCCCTCTTACTCTTTCCCAGATTGTGGTGTGGAGGACCCTGTGTGAAACCCACCAGGACTTCTCCCAGAGCAAGCAAATCACAGCACACTTTGGATGGGAGAGGACCTTAAAGACTATCTAGTTCCAACATCAGGTTACCTTAAGGGCACCTAAACCTCTTGCACCTTGAGCTGTGAGCTTGCTTCTGTTTGTGTGAACCCTGAGCTGTGACTGCTGCAGAGATGATCTGAGTTGATTTAGTGGTGGAAGGTAGAACCAAATGGCCCTGCCTGGACTTGGAGCCTGGAGAGCTTGGTCCTGCTGCCTGCAGCTCCTGCAATGAGTTTGATGTCAGTATTTTCTAAGCAAACATTTCTGTGGTCTGTATATAAGATACAATAAATTATTTATTTTGTAATAAAATGTTTTGCCTTTTGGAAGGTGCTGGTGGCTTCCAGATGGTGATAAACTGCAGGGGGGGCTGTGAAGAAAGAGATCTAAAAACCACCCTGTTTGCCCTGCCTGATCCAGCTGAGCTGTTGGATGAAGCTGGAAGGAGCTATCCATGCAAAACCCCCAGCACTGGGCAGCTCCCCAGGGCAGGAAGGGCAACGCTGGCAGTGCTGGGCAGCTCCCCAGGGCAGGAAGGG
>VWYK01039479.1:15024-25078 GCA_013399775.1 Semnornis frantzii | reverse complement strand
TAGGGGAGAAGGGGACGCGGGGGCTGTGGGGGAGCAAGGAGGATGCAGGCGAAGAGGGAGGAAGACGGGACACAGCAGGAGGAGGAGATGCGGGGAGTGTGAGACATGATGGGAGAGGAAATATGGTGGGAGAAGAGCGTGGGAGAGGGGAGGAGGCCTGGAGCATGGGAGGGGACACGAGGGAGAAAATGATAGGGAGGAATGGAGGGAGTGTGTGGGCACTGTTATGTCAGGAGGGACCCAGCTAAGCTGAAACCCCATTCGAGAACAAGAGCAGGGATGTGAGTCCAGCAGGCACAGCCCTGTGGGTCCGACTGAGGGTTTGGGCCTGGTTTTAGTGCCAGCTGGAGGGTGGCAGGGCAACACCGGCCCCGTCATGGGGCTTAGCCTCCCAAGGGGTGGCAGAGGCAGCAGCTGCACAGTGGCACTTTCTCTGGCTCTGCACCACTCCCTGGGTGTGAATTCCAGCAGATTGCATTGGGCCTAATGCAGGTAAAGTGTCAATGGGACCTTGTCCTCCCCCAGGCAGCAGCAGAAGGCAATGAGCCACCATGTCTGAAGGCAGCAAGGGGAGCTCGCTGGCCTTTGGCCAGGTGGTGATTGGGCCTCCAGGCTCTGGGAAGACAACCTACTGCCATGGCATGCAGGAGTTCATGGGCAGGATCGGACGCAAGGTGGCTGTGGTCAACCTGGACCCTGCCAACGAGGCCATGCCCTACCAGTGCGCCCTGGACATCGCCGAGCTCATCACCCTGCCCGACGTGATGGAGAGCCTGAAGCTGGGCCCTAATGGGGGCTTGATCTACTGCATGGAGTACCTGGAGGCCAACTTTGACTGGCTGCAGGAGAAGCTGGCAGCGTTCAGGGGTCATTACTACTTGTTTGATTGCCCAGGCCAGGTGGAGCTCTACACACACCACCATGCCCTCAAGAACGTCTTCGCGCAGCTGGCCAAGTGGAATTTCAGGGTAGGTTTGGGGCAGGGATCAGCCTTTTGGCACCCCACATGTTTGTGCTCAGAAGCTACCCCACATGCTCGTGCTCAGAAGCTACCCCACATGCTCGTGCTCAGAAGCTACCCCACATGTTTGTGCTCAGAAGCTACCCCACATGCTCGTGCTCAGAAGCTACCCCACATGCTCGTGCTCAGAAGCTACCCCACATGCTCGTGCTCAGAAGCTACCCCACATGTTTGTGCTCAGAAGCTACCCCACATGTTTGTGCTCAGAAGCTACCCCACATGTTTGTGCTCAGAAGCTACCCCACATGTTTGTGCTCAGAAGCTACCCCACATGCTCGTGCTCAGAAGCTACCCCACATGCTCGTGCTCAGAAGCTACCCCACATGTTTGTGCTCAGAAGCTACCCCACATGTTTGTGCTCAGAAGCTACCCCACATGTTTGTGCTCAGAAGCTACCCCACATGTTTGTGCTCAGAAGCTACCCCACATGCTCGTGCTCAGAAGCTACCCCACATGCTCGTGCTCAGAAGCTCTGCACTGCACAGTCTGAGCTTGTGGCTGTGGGTGCTGATAGTTATCTGAAAGGCCTTTTCCAGACGAAACCACTCCCTGGTCCTGTGGCTGCTTTGCTGACCTGCTTGCCCTTCCGTGGCAAGCAGCTTCATCAGGCAGTCTTGCTCTGCTTTATGCTTGGATTGGCAAAATTGTGACTTGCTCAGGGCATTTAATGCAGTGGGATCATCACAGTCAGTCGTGGATTCCTTCCTCACGCTCTTGCTGTGCTCCAGGCTCCTCTGCTCAGCCCCTGTGTGTTTTACCTGCTGTGTTTTGGAGCAGGGAGGAACTGGGTGAGACCCTGTGCACAGCACTGAGAGCCTTAGCTGCCACCTCAGGCCCTGCCTGGCTCTGCCACAGCCAGGCTGTATCCCTCTGCAGTAGGTGCTCTGTGCTTTCTTGCACAATGGAAGATGCAGATGAGGAGGCCCAGGTGAGAAGAGGCCCAGCCCCACGCTGCCTTGCTTGCCTTGCATTTGCTTTGCATTTGGGCCAAGCCAGGAATGAGCAAAGCCTGTGTGGTGTGAGCCAGCAGGGCAGGCTCCTTTGCCTGAGAATGGCACTGGGACTCTGCACATTAGCTGTGGCTTCTATTCAAATACCTGGGCATGAGATGGTAGTCACTACAAGAAGGTGGTTCCACTGCTGTTTTGATGCTGCTTCAAGTGCTTAACACCTGCCTGTAGGCTTCATGCTGCCTTTTTTTGTGCTGCAGAAGCACAGCTGTGACTCAGCCCTGCCTCTGACTTTGAGTGAGGTTGTGTAACAGGCAAGGGCTGAGATCTTGGAGCACATTGCTAGAGCTGCACAAAACCCAGGGCAGCCAAGTGCTCTTAATTGAGTTATTAAGCATTATTTCAGGCCACACAACAGTTGGCTCTGCCACAGAGCCTGGTGTGCTGCAGTTGCTGCTCCTGAGTGCTTGCTGCCCTGGAGCATTCCCGTGGGGAAGGTGGAAGTGGAGGCAGTGGAGTGCAGGAGGGGAGCTAACCCCAGCTCCCACCCCCAGAAGACCTGCAGAGCTCAGACAAGCCTGGAAATGTCACCTGCAGAGAAAGAAACCTTGAGAAAAGGGAGACCAGCAGCAGGTTTTGTGTCTTTCAGTAGTGCTGGTGGAGCTTAGCACCCTGCTGAGCCTCCTCACAGCCCTTTCAGTGCCCCAGCACCCTGTGGCTTGAATCCCCTGGGTGGCATTAGGTGCATTGTGGTGGCACTGTGTGTCTGTGTGCACCCATGCCTGAGGGTGGGTGGTACTGTGGGAGCCAGAAGGTCACTTCCCCTGCAAGGGGCTCTTGCTGCAGCCAGGTCTGCAGTGTCTGTAGCCAGCCCCAGGGGCTCCCACAGGCAGGTGGATGGACTTGTCCCAGGCTTACCTTCTGCTCTCCCTCTGTGTCTTGGCTGTCCCAGCTGGCTGCAGTGCACTTGGTGGATTCTCACTACTGCACAGACCCTGGCAAGTTCATCTCTGTGCTCTGCACCTCCCTCTCCACCATGCTGCACGTGGAGCTGCCCCATGTCAACGTCCTCTCCAAGATGGACCTGATCGAGCAGTACGGGAAGCTGGGTGAGGCCTGTGGGGAGACCCCTGGGGCTGGGCTGTGCCAGCTGCTTGTCCCCTCTGTGGGCACAGGGCTGTGGTGCTGGGAGATCAGGGACTGCAGGGTGGGAAGGACCTCTGCAGGTCATCCAGTCCTACCTCCCTGCTCCAGCAGGGCACCCACAGCAGCTTGCCCAGGAGCGCAATGGCCAAGGGAGAGTTGGAAGCTCTGCAGAGGAGACTCCACAAGCTCCCTGAGCAGCCTGCTCAAGGGTTCTCCACCCTCACACCAAAGAAGTTTCTCCTGCTGTTCAGGTGGCACCTCCTGGGTTCCAGCCTGTGCCTGTTGTCCCTTGTCCTGTCCCTGGGCACCACTGAGCAGAGTCTGTAGTCCCATCCTCTTGCCCCTGAGCCTAAAGCTCTTGTTGAACATTGCTCAGATCCCCTCTGGGGAGAGCTCTTCTGCAGGCTCTCAGCCTTTGCTCCTCACATCTCCAGAGCCTCTCTCCAGCAGTTTCCTGTCTCTTTTGAACTGGGCAGCCCAGAACTGGACCCAGCACTCCAGCTCTGGCCTCGCCAGGGCAGAGTGGAGGAGGAAGGAGTCCTTCCCTGCCCTGCTGGCTGGAGAGTTGGTGTAGATCTCACTGGATTGTTAACATTTACAAATTGCCTCCTTGGTCTTTCCCTGCAGCTTTCAACCTGGATTATTACACAGAAGTCCTGGACCTCTCTTACTTGGTTGACCATTTGGCCTCCGACCCCTTCTTCAGGAGCTATCGGCGCCTCAACGAGAAGCTGGTGGAGGTGATCGAGGACTACAGCCTGGTGTCCTTTGTCCCACTCAACGTCCAGGTAGGTGGGGCAGAGAGGACATGGAGTGCTGCAGATGTAGATGACAGCTGCTTGGAGCCATCAGGGTTGGAAAGCTTAGCTGGGAGGAGATGGAAGAGGACAGGGACACACCCAGACTTGTAAAGGATCTGCGGCAGCCAAAGGAGAGGCAAAGGCTGAGGGGCTTGAGGCTGTGTGGGGCTTGTGTCCCCAGGGAGGGGCAATTAGGGCTCCCCTTTCACTCAGCTCTGTTGTGCCTGCATTTCAAATCTGGGCAAAGTATGACCTGAGTGGGTTTTAAATGAGGGAGCACCAAGCTATGAGAAGATTGGGAGGAGAAGCTTTGGGTGGGAGAGTTGCAGAAGCTGTCAACAAAGGCAAATGGGCCGAGAGGGGATGAAAGGGAGCCAGAGGGTGGAGGGTGTCAGCCTGTCATGTGTTCAGTGCCCCTGATTGTCCCCTGGCCCCTCGGGGCGTTGGGCACTGGGTGGGTGCCTCAGAGCCTGTGAGAAGATGCCTGGTAAAGGCCTTCAGGAGCAGCTGCCCGCGGGGAGGGGCTGGGGTGCCAGTGTCAGCCCTGCCTGGCAGGACAAGGCCAGCATGCGGCAGGTGATGCAGGCGGCGGACAAGGCCAACGGCTGCTGCTTTGGAGAGCAGGAGCACAGGAGCCTGGAAGCCCTCATGTCAGCAGCAGTGGGAGCTGATTTCCACTTCACTTCGTATCCTTCTGCACTGCCGAGTTTCACCTTCTCTTTCCCTGGGGCAGAGGCTGGAGGTGGAGCTGGCAGCAGCTGCCATGGCCTGTGCCATACACACAGAGCCAGGCCAGGCCCTGCCTGTGCACACCAAAGCCACCACAGCTGCTGCTCCATGCTGTCGGTGTGGGAGGAATCTTTTGACAGCTTTCTTCTCTCTCACACTCCCTTGGGATGGTTCCTTCTATCTCCTCCAGACCATACAATTGATTCTCCTCTGCTTGTCAGCTCTGGGACCAGCTGGAGCCAGAAATAACTCAGGTGCTGTGGGCTGCTGCCAGCCCTGTGCCTGGTTGCCAGCCCTGTGCCTGGTTGCCAGCCCTGTGCCTGGTTGCCAGCCCTGTGCCTGGTTGCCAGCCCTGTGCCTGGCTGCCAGCCCTGTGCCTGGCTGCCAGCCTCCAGGCTAATGTGGGGCTGATTCCTCACTGGGAACTGAGAGCTCCCTACAGAAGGGAGTGTTTGAGCCCAGCCCCTTGTTTTCCTTAATTACTGCGTTATCAGCACGCTGGCAGTGCAGGAGAAGTATTTGCAATCTCAGGACAAAGCCGTGGAGGAAGAGGTGATGGAGCTGTGACACACCCACCCCTGCCACCACTGCTCCCTTGCTCCCACACCTCTGCTTTTCCTACCAGCAGCTGGAAGCATCTTGGCGTCCTGTGACTCAGCCCAGGTGAAGGCCTGTCCAGGCAGAGGGCTGCCTGCTGGACTCCCTCTCTCTGAGGGTTTGACCTCTGCTGCTCCAGCCCAGCTGCACAGGGCAGTGCTTTTGTGGTCCTCACCAGGGCCAGCCAAAGCCTTCCCTTAGGAGTGAGCTGGGTTCAGGCAGGTGGAGAAGAGAAGCAAGATGGAAGGGAGTGACCTCTGCCAAGTCTCCTCCTCCTCATGACCAAGACTGATCCAGAGAAAGACAAATCAATTGGAGCTGTCTGCTGCAGGGAGACTTGAGCCACGAGTTCTGTGTGTCCCAGGGAGGAGGAGCTTGTGTGGGCCTTGTGTTCAGAGGCCAAGGAGCCTTTGACCTCTCTGGAGGAGGACAAAGCAGGGCTCTTTTTCTTTTATTTCTAACTAATGATGGACTCTTTCTTAATAAAACAAACCTTCCTCTCTCTTTCATCCTCTGCTGAACCTGAATACAGAAACCCAGGAGTGCTCCACAGCCTGGGGCTGAGCAGCCTCTGCTGGCAGGGTCAGGGCAGCTGGCACTGGGGTGCTGGGACCTTGCCTGCCTCTCTCATCTACCCCAGAGCAGGGGAAGCATTGTCTGGCTGGAGGGGGTGAGGAAGAGTGCCCAGGGGCTGTGGAAGGAAGTCACCCCTCGTGTGTGCCTTGTGGATGCTGGAGCTGGGGGTGTGGGCAGAGTGCTGCTGGCGATGCACAAGCTGCAGGGTTGGCTTTTGGAGGCTTTTGAAAGACCCTGAGTGAGTCAGCAGGAGGCTGCAGCAGGCAGGGCCTGACCCAGCAGCTGCCTTGTCTGCCTCAGCCCCCATCCTTGTCCTGTGCTTGGTTTCTCCAAGTCCCAGCTTCATGGATTGCACTGGGTGGGAAGGGACCCTCCAAGGGCATCTTGGCCAACCCCCTGCAGTCAGCAGGGACACCTCCAGCTACAGCAGGCTGCACAGGGACACATCCAGGCTGATCTTGAAATGTCTCAGGGACAGGATCTCAACCACAGCCCTGGGCAGCCTGTTGCAGTGTCTCACTGCCCTCACAGTGCAGAACTTCCTCCTGATGTTCAGCCTAACTCTGCCCTGCTCCAGTTTCAAACCATTGCCCTTGGCCTATCCCCACAGACCCTTCTGAACAGTCCCTCCCCACCCTGCCTGAAGGTCCCCTGCAGATACTGAAATGCAGCTCAGGGTCTCCTCAGAGTTGTCTCTTCTCCAGGCCCCAATTCTTTCAGCCTGGGATGGAAAAGTCCTGGGGCTCTTCCTTGTGTGACTCCCTCTTTGCATCCATCTGCAGCTCCTCAGGTTGGTGGCAGCAGCTCCCAGTGCCACCTTCTGCAGGTTTGTGTCCTTCAGCACAGTGAGCTGGGGAGGTCAGGGTGGTGAGAAGCAAAGTGTCCACACTGAGCCTCCCAGTGCCTCCCAGCAGCTCCCAGGGAGGATGGGAGCAAGGCAGAGTGGCAGCTCCCAGCTCTGTCTGCAGACTCAGCAGCACTTCTTGCCCAAGAGCTTGCACAAACCAAGCCAAGCCAAGAGCCTCCTCTGCACAGAGCCACTGCAGACCATGCAGGGGAGCTGGGAGTGGAGTCCTGCTTGGCAGGGATTTAAAATGGAATTCTCCTGCCCCTCACAGCTTTGTGGCCAGGATATGGAGGCAAGGTAGAGCTCAGGAGAACACAAGAGGCCTCCATGCACACACACAGCCACAGACTTGTGCCTTCAGCAGCTCAGGTCCCACATTTCCAACAGTCAAATTCTTGGCTGCTGCCAGAGCTCTTTCCCCAAGATCCCAGAGATCTCCCTCTGCGTTCCTGACTGCAGTCTGGCAGTGGCCTGCAGTGCTGTCTGGGCCTGAAGGTATAGAGGCTGATCAAACCACAGCTGGAGCTGAAACTCCATCCCTACCTTGGGGTCTTGTAGACTCACCTCTGCTCCCTATGTCTGCTGGGAAGCAGTGGAGGCTGGGATCACAAAAATGTGGATTTGCTGTCAGCTTTTTTTTGTGGCTTTGAGAGATTTGGTGGCTTAGAAGGGTATTGCCAGGCCAGGCTGGAGTTATGCAAGAGCCATCAAAGCCTCAGCAGCTGGTTGGCTTTTTTTATTTTGATACCCAGGTAGTATCTGCAGCCTCAGCCCTGCCACACTGCTGCTGCTGGAGAAAAAAGGACATCAGAGGTGAGAAACTTCCCAGCTGAGGGCACCTCTGTGGGCTCCAAGCCAAGGAATGCTGAGGTGTGGAAGAGCTACAGCCCCAGCCCAGCAGTGTTTGCACACCTCTTCCCAGCCCAGGTTTGGGAAGCAGGAGCTGGGCTGGGACCTGCAGCTGAGCCTCATTCTCCTGGCCAGGCTGAAGAGGGAAATGGCCCTGCAGTGGGTACAGTTGGCTGGGAACCCAGAGTGTGCCATCCAGCCAGCTCCTGCACCCACATGTCCCCACGCTGGGAGGCTCCCTGGGGCTGAGGGAGGTGACACTTTGGCTCCTGTCACTCCCGTTGAGCAATCAGGCAGGGCAAAGGGCCAGGATTAGTCACCCCAGCTGAGGCACATCCCTGGGACACACACACACAGGCTCTCAGCAGAGCTGGTCCTACCTGCCCTGGCCCCTCCAAGCCTGGCGCCAGGAGGGGCTGAGCCCACTCTGGCCACCTCTGGGACCTCCTGGGAGAGGCTGAGCATCTGCCAGGTGATGTTTTTTGGGGTGAAAGGGTTCAGCCCTAAACTGCAGCCACTGGGCTGAGGTTTGCTGTGTTCCCCTCCCAGTTTCCAGCTCCAACCCCTGTCTTGTCCAGGTCAGCACACTGCAGCCCTTGTTGCACATCCCACCCTGCAAAGTGTCACCACAGCTGCTTGCTGGGCAGGCAGCAGCTTTCCAGAGCCAGGTTAACCCCAGGCAGCTGCAGGATCTCTCCCCATAGCCTAAAACACAACACCTGGGACAGGTCCAGCCAGCCCTGAGCAAGTGTGGAGACACCAAATGGTTTTGGCAGTCCCCAGGCGTTGCAGTGAGGGCTGCCAGAGCTCAGCTCTGCACTGGGAGCTTCACCAGAGCTGTGGGATGGATGAGACAGGATAAAAATCAGAGTCACAGAAGGGTTTGGGTTGGAAGGGATCTTTAAAGTTCATCTAGTTCAGCCCCACCCCTGCAGTCAGCAAGGACAACTTCACCTAGAGCAGGTTGCTCAGAGCCCCAAACAACCTGACCTGGGATGGTTCCCAGGATAAGGAAAACAGAGGATGAGGCCAGTGCGACCCCCCCCCAGCAACTGCCCCAGGAAAAGGCTGGGGGGGCTCCTGCTTGAAGGCTCTGAGTTTCCCCAGCACGTGGTGGCATGAAAAGCTTCTCTGAACTCTAAAACGCCCCCAGACCAGACCAAGGCTGGCACAGCCTGGTGGCACCCCAGCGCTGCCCCGGGGCCAGCAGCGACAGCCACCCAGCACCGCTGTCTGCCTCGGTGCCGCCACACCAGGGAGGTGCTGCTGGTGGCTCAGCCTCGTCCGGGAGCCAGCCAGCCCCAGCCCCAGGCACCCAGCCCTGCAGGGGAGACTCTGACACCTGGGGACAAGGGACAAGCCAGGCTCTGGGTTCTGCAGCCCTCCAGCCCCGCTGAGGACTGGCAGAGCCTTTTGGGCCGGGGGTGTGTGTGGCATCTCCTGCTTGTCCTCAGAGACCTGCTTTAGGAGCCTTAATCCTGTGGCTGCCAGCCACAGTGGGGACATTAGGACCCAGCTCCTAGTGCCAGCCTGAGAGAGTGGCTCCAGAGTGGGGGGACACTCTGGCTCCAGACCACACACTGCCCTTGGCTCTGCTACTGTTAAAAGCCCTAAACCCCCCCAGCTAGGGTCTTTGCTGTGTGACCCCTCCTGTGCTGTGCCAGGCACTCTGAGAGCACCCTCCCCACGTGTCCCAGCCAGGGCACAAGGACAGGGATTGGTGTCCCAGCGTCGCCTTGGGCACACAACCGTGCACGAAAGAGGGATCCAAGAGGAGCATCTCCTGCTCCCCAGCAGCACAAACCTCTCACTGAAGGTGTCATGAGGGCCTCCTTCCCCCAAAAAAAGCTGCTGGACCGGCTGGGAGGCCACGGAGCATCCCCCCGCTGCGGGGCGCAGCCAGGCTGACTCGCTGCCTGCTGGCGGACTCGGTTAACTCGCGGCAGCCCCACGGGAGCCCAACGGGAGCCCAACGGGAGCTCCTCTGTCCTCCTGCCACCCCCCATTAACCTCCCCCCGGGCAGGGGCATCCCCCAGCTCCCACCCTAGACCCTCCCAGTACAACCAGCCCGGGCTGCCGCGGTGCCCCCCGGGGCTGCAGGGCGGCCGAAGCCCTGGGCTGGTTTTTCACGTCGGCCTGCCCCGGATCGCTAATTACAGGGCTGGGGCCGGTTCCCAGGCTGGGAGCGCTCAGGGCCAGGCGGAGGCCAAGCGTCGGGGCCCCTCACCGGCCTCCCCCCCGGGAACCGGCTGAGCTCCCCGACAGCGCCGAGGGCCCCCAGCTCAGCTGGGCCCTGCCGAGCAAATTGCAACCTGCTGCGGACCGCGGCGGGGCACGGCACGGCACGGCCGCCTTGGCTGCCGTGGGATGCCATGGTGGGGATACAGAAGGGCCGGGGGGACGGGCAGGGGGCTGACAGGGGTCAATGCCTTCGGCTGGGCTCTGTGCCCCCCTGATTTGTGCCATCCGAGGTGAGCAGGTTCTGGTTTCGCCAGCTCGGCAGAGCCCCGGCAGACCCTGGCGTGTCCCCGGCAGACC
>VWYK01039477.1:18314-38195 GCA_013399775.1 Semnornis frantzii | reverse complement strand
AACAAGAGGTTTCTCGTTTCAAATTCAGCTATCATTTTAGAAACAGACTACTTCAAATATTTCACAAAAGCACTCAGTTCTGGCTTCTGTGAACTGTTTTGTTATTAGTGAATGGTTACTGTTTGCTGAATTTTCTGTCAGCACAAAGGAACAGGATACATTAAATACTAAAAATCAAAAGAGAAAGAAAGCTCTTCAACTAAAATTCTTCTGTATGTCACTTGTAATGTTATGCACAGTCTCATTACTGAAAATAATCAGGGAACCCCTGTGCCAATGGGTATCAAGATTTACCATGCGCTAAATTTACTCTGCTACTTGTTAACTGGTTGTCTTAAAATGGCATGCCACACAAGCCAGATTAAGGTAGAATGAAAGTGTGTTTATTGATAACATCCAAATTGGGCAGGACAATTTCAAGTGTTTATAAAAAAAGACAGGTGCAGAAACAAGGAAGAACACCTCAGGTCTACCCATAAGTTAGATCAATAATGTCTCTTGCTTGCTGGCTTCTCCTGGTAAACCAGCCATTGTTTTTTGTGCATCTCCTCCTTGATCTTAACTCTCTCTCTTCTGTCATCAGAGAATGCAGTTGTTAGAAAGCTCTTAGACCTTTCGTGCTCTCTGCAGTATTACAGCTAATTTTTCTCTGAAAAGGGGAGAGGATGTTTTGAATACCTTGATGTAGCCATACTTTAAAAAACCCATCCCATTCTTTAGCCTTGAATGTGCTCATTTTCTATTTCAGATTTAATCTGTAATCCTGTTTTAGCAACTTTCCCTCAACTCATGGATCAGCCAGACCTGATGGATGCACTTCGGGTACGTTATCTGCACAGTGTTCAATTCCATCTGATGTGTCAAGATTTCCAGGTAGCTTGCAAAATTTGTTGGGTGTTATTTTTTTTTTTGTTTGTTTGTTTTGTTTTGTTTTTAATCATATGAAAAGAGAAATGGAAAGGCCAAAGAGCAAAAGTGTTCTATAATACTTTTAAGTACTCTTTGGGGTTAGGCTGGATTTTTCCATGCTTGTAGAGTAGAAAAAGATCAACCTCAGTTGTAAATGTTTTTTTTCTAACAAGTGGATTCCTTGATTTCACCTATGTGGCTCTGATAATTCCAAACTTCCAGATCCTCACATTTGTAAACTTTGGCGGAATGGCTGTTTGCTTAAATCAACTAAACTGACACAAAGGAGGAGTGGGAAGTGTGGGGAAAGTGGGACTGCAACAGGAGCTTAAGCTGCTACAGGCCTGCAATGAGCTGAAACTGGAATTGCTTTAGAGCTCCACAATCTCAGGTCTAATTCTACATTTCATTTCAGAGTGCTTGGGCAGATAGAGAAAGAACATTGAAGAGATCTGAAAAGGTAATAAATAACAGGGTTTTTCTTTGATGTATGTTCAGTCTCATTTGAACTAGAAGATTGTTCCTCTAACTGTAAATTCATTTGGAAGTATAGATGCACTAAATGCACTCCCTAACATTTCTTGCCCATATTTACAACAGGAAACTTGAGGAAAAAATACGACATTGCAACTTTTTGTCTTGGTGTTTGTATGTAGCTGTTAGTGGGGAAACTATTACAGGTTCATACCCAAATTGTGGCTCCCTTTCATGATGTGCTTCCACTACTTGACTGGTAGAAGTTTTCTACTGGTACAAAAGGGGCTGTGTATGGCCTCCAAGTTCCAGCCCTCCTAGTTTGCCTGGAACAAGAGCACCAAAATTCTACCAATCTCCCTGCCTTACAGTTTTAATCTCCCATCTTGGTTTGTAGACAGCTGGAGAACTTAATTGGCATCTGACCAGGCTTACCTCATACCTCATCCTGCCTCCTGTCCTCTGGACAAAGAGATGTAGGTAACTGAATGAGGAAGGTATTGGCTCTCGACCCAAGACCCTTTGCTTCATAGTAGCAGCAGCAAGATATTTCATTTGTTGTGCATGCTACTGAATAGATAAACAAGGAGATCTCCCCGTTTATACAAACAAAATAAAAGGCTGTTGAGTCAGAATAGCTTTTTTGAGGCCATTCATCCAAAATGAAAGCTGATCTGCTTAAAGAATTAGTACCTCCTTGGTATCCCAGAACCATCCAGTTTTACCTGATTTGTCAGGTGCCACTCCCATGGTAGGATTGCTGCCTGGCATGCATGGTTCTTACTCCTTGCATGGTTCTATGACAGCTTCTCGATCTTCTGTTGAGGTGTGAACTGCTCAGTACCAATTGTAGTGCTCACATTTGTGGGACATTTCTGGAAGACTCTTGGTGGTCAGTGAATTTCCCAGGGGGCAGAGCTCTCTATCTGTGCACAAAGGGTTTTTTTCTAGCATGCCTGTGGAAAGTAAGGGACAAGGACCTTGTCTAGTTAAAGAGGTCAGGATATTTTAGTGCTTGATAAGTGATCAGACTGTTTCTTAGTTTCTGGGTTTGCTAACTGGACTCTACAGGGAAGAGTGTAATTCTCAGCACACACAGTGTCCCAAGTATGAAATAACAGTATCGACAGTGTGGCCTTACCTCCTGCAAAGAGCCATGTGCTGCAAGGAGTGTGGGACTGTTACAAGTCTCCACCTAAAGCAGTAGAAAAATAAGTGGAGTTTGAGTTTCCAAGGCAGTGAGGATGTGACACTTCCCTGGTGTACACAGCAAACAGTGTCACTCTGTACCTGCAGAAGCTGTAATGAACTGTTGCCACACACTGGTGTTTTCAAGAAGAAATATAAATACCCCGTGAGCAAAGGGTTCTCAGTGACAGGTTGTTGTGGTAACACTGGTAGGGTTTGTCTGCGTATTGCTGCTCTTTGTTGTCTGGAGAAGTAGGTGGGTGGGGAGCAGATCTGTTGATCCATGCTTTATGTAGCATTAGTTCTTGGTGGTGAATTTAAAGCTCATCCAAGCTGATGTTTGTTTAGGAAGGTCAAATCCCTTCCCTGGGAACCAGGCATTTGTTGAATGTTTTCTTGTCTGTTTTTCACTTGTGTGCAGTAGTTCTACAGCCATGCTTCACAACACCATGTACTTGCATTAATGTAGTTTCCAATACTCTTCTCTGCAGAGAGATCAAGAATTTCTGAAGTCTTTGTTTGTCCTGGTGTACCATGACTCTGTCTTCCCTCTCCTCCAGTCCACTTTCCTCCCCAAGTACAAGTGGGCTGATGAAGAATGTGAAGCATCTCGATGGAAGGTGATTGCTGACTTCTTGAAAAAGAGCCAAGAGAATGATGGTGCACTTCAGTATCTGCTGTTGTCAGAAAACACTCACAAAGCCTTTGATATCTCAGAGCTGGCTTACAATTTCTTAGGAGAAGCGAGGACAGTCCTGGAGCATGAATGGATTACAGAAGAATGATTCAGGCTATAGAATAATGGCGCGACCATATAAAGAAATTCTTAAAGTGTTTACTATCTAAATTGTAACGACTATTTTAACACATTTAACATTTTGAGAGATTAAAGTTACTTTATCAGTTTAACTAATGAAAGTTGTATTTTAAATGTTCCCCATTGCAGCGTTAGACAAGGCTGTAGTTGGCTGTTCATACAAGTACTTGCTGTAACCTCATGGAGTGTCACATTTTGCAAAGCTGAGCAAATTCTGAGGCAGCATTTTTCTCCTCTCATGCAGCTTCCAATTAATTTTCAGTTTTCTTTTAATCAGAGTGAACAAGAGACTCTTTGTCCCAGTACCCCAGCAGACTGGTAACAGGCAAGGATAACAGCAATGATCTTTAAGAATGCTGCTGAGCAAGGTCAGGAATAAAAAAAAAAATGTCTTGTCCAATCAATGGACAGGAGGTTTCTCTGTATTTAGACTGGTTTACTGTTTTTCATCACCACTCAGGAAAATGTTGCGTTATGCACAGGAATGTGCTTGAAATACAAATAAAAGCTGGTGAGAATCCAGAGCATGCTGTGTTTCCCCTACATGTGGTCATGCAATAAAGTAGTGCCCTCTGTGCTGCTTCCCTAGGGCAGGCTAACGAGCTGTGGGGTGTTCCTCCAGGAGACCAGGACCTTAAAGGCTACTTTCCCATGAGTGGTTTGTACCCAAAGGCCATATGTGCTGCTCGGCCCTGGTGGGAAGTTATTAATCCCACTTCTCTTTCATGCTGGAGTGTTTGGATGCTTTCCGTATGGTGATGGGGATAAGGCAGGCAGTGGTTTTGTCTGGTGTAAAATAAACAAGATCTTGCACAGAACCAGCTCCCACTGATAGCATTTGTAAGCTGGAGTCTCCAGAAGTGCCACAAAGCACTTCCTCTGGCCTAGGAAGGGTCAGATGATAACCATCATGCATTTGATCCTTGCTCTGTATTGCACAAGAACTTGGCACAGAGACCAAATCCCTAGGGCATCACTTGGCTCTTCTAACAGAGAGATATGGTATCTCTCTAGGATATGGTTGTCTTCCTGTTGCAGAGTACTGCCCAAGTCTAAGAGGACAGAATGATTTCACTAGGCCATAAGGTTAATATGCCATATTTGGCCTTTCACTCCACCAATTATCAGTTATTGTGTGAGGTAGAGCCCTGTGGAAAAAAACACCATGTGGTTATTGAAGCCAAAGTGCATCTGCAGGAGGTAGAAACCTAAGCTGTCCTCGTAGTCATCCTTCAGACCTTTCAGGGCATTCAGGAGCACACAGGCAAACCCTCCCAATCTTTTACCAGTGTGTTGAGTCATCCCTAAAAAACATTTGGCTGCAAGTTTTTGAAGCCTGGACGTGCCGGATGGGCGTAGGAGGAGTCTAATGTGAGCATGGAGCAGAAACCTGAACAGAAAGGGGAGGAGGTAACGACAGTGGAAGTGAAAATATTTAAGGCTTGAAACAGTGCCAAGGATGAAAACTGACTGCATTTCTGCCCTGGTGTGGTGTATGATTTTTCTTTCTACTCTGGTTACAAAGACCTTGAGCTGGTTGTGTGCAGGTGGCAGGGCCAGGGTCCCCATTGCTTTACCATCCCAGTGCTGGTGGCAGAGCATGGGAAGCCAGCTACAGTAACTGGAAGGCTGACGAGGGCTCCTTCAGCCAGAGGAAGCAGCGTGGTGCCAGCCTGGGCTGGTTTCTGTGATTACGTCCTGGCGGGTGTGTCCGTTAAAACCCTTCACAGGAGAAGTACTGCTCAGGCAAATGTGAGCAGAGCCAAGCTGGAGCAGTCAAGGTGACAGCTGAGAAGAGATGGCCTCCGTGGGTCCTCCTCCAACCTCCACACAGCCTGACTTACCCTCTGGAATTGCCGTCTTCTTAA
This sequence comes from Semnornis frantzii, assembly GCA_013399775.1. NCBI lineage: Eukaryota > Metazoa > Chordata > Aves > Piciformes > Ramphastidae > Semnornis > Semnornis frantzii. Next base: position 32,939 of record VWYK01039477.1, on the reverse strand, counting down.
AGATCCCTTACGCCTTCATCCTACCAGAGATAGTGAGTATGCTGAGCACTGCTGCTTTACAGCACTAGCCAATCTAAAAGTCAGGGAATGCCCCCCCAAAATGATGCCCAAGTCAGTGTTAGTGGGAAATAGTGTCTCTTCTTTTAGCTTACACTGAACACACAAAGATGGTCTACATGCTGTGTGTTTTTGGAACAACTTGAGGACACTAGCTCTGTGTCAGAACCTGTGTGGTCATTTGCTGCTTTGGGGCTGGAAGAGGCTGAGAAGCTGCGGACACCTTCGAGGCAGGAGGAGCTCTGGTTATTGCCTAGAAATTGCTTGAAAATCAAGGGAATTTTGTTCACTGTATTAAGACTTTCCAAGGCCCTGAAGGCAACTGGGCATCTTGTGTGCCAGTCCACAAGTGTGACAAATTAACAGGTCCAGAGGGCATCCAATGTGATTGCAAAAGATAACAGTTGGTGTACTTTGACGCATGACACAGGGCTGCTGACCCACAGCACCCATGCTCCATCATAGTGGCTGAGGTTTGCTATGAGCTGCCTGTGCTGGCAGGCTCAGCTTCCCACTCCTCATCTGAGGAGTTTAATCCACTGAAGCTGGAAGGGCACAGGGCAGCACAAGTTTATCCTGATAACCCCACATGCTGTTTGTGCACAGTAAATCTTTTAGGTGGATGCAGAGCAAGCAACTCACTCTAGGCTGGTGAATAGAGCCAGGAGACTTCCTCATGCCATGATTCCAAGCCCAGGAGATTTACAACAGGCACAGCTGGGCTGACGAGGCCATTCACCTTTCTCAGAAAAAAATGACATTTTATGGCTTCTCCATCGAAGCCCTTGGGGTAATCGTTTCCTTGTGTTGAACATGGCAGCAAAACTTTTCCTTTTTTTGTAATGTGCATTTTCAAGTATTTCCCAAGAGCATTCAGGGAAACTTGTGCCAGCTTAAGGTGCTGCTGCTGTGGTGGTATGTGCTGGAAGACGGTCAATGCTTCCTGAGGATGCAGTGTTCCAGGCCAGCCTGGAAAGGAGCTGAGGAGAGATTTGGGGTGGGGAAGGGGCTTTCCCCATCCCATGGTCATCAGAGGTGACTGCACTTGTCCCTGGCAGGTCTTCGGGACCTGGGTGTGGATCCTGGTTGCTGCTACTTCCATCTCATTCCCGCTGCTGCAGGGATGGGTGATGTATGTGTCCCTCACCTCCTGCCTCATCTCCCTGCTGCTCCTCTTAGGCTACCTGCTCGGCTTCCACAAAAACAGCGAGAACTGGAAAGTACTGGTAAGACGGTGCCGAGACACCAGTAGATGTTGATAGCAGCAGCGTGGGTGCAAGACCACCGTGGCTGGTGATGGGTTAGCCAGTCAGCTGCACAGCCCTTAAAGAAACAACCAGCTCTTTTTCCTCCCTTTGCCTAGGCTGGAAATGCCTCGGTTGCTGCATGGGCACAGGGGAGGGTTGAGCTTGGCATGAGGGTTTGGCCCCAGCCTCTCTCTGGGTGTGTATCCCATTCATGCACTTCCAAGTACAGAGGATGGACCTTATCCTTGGGGCAAATCAAAAAAGGATGGTGCTGTGCAGACTTTGATCCCAGCCACTCCTTTGTTCTGCAGGACAGTTTGTACCATGGTGCCACAGCCATTCTGTACATGAGTGCTGCCGTCTTGCAAGCCAATGCGACCATCCACTCTGAGTCAGGCCCCAACTCGCCACTCTACTACCAGCTTAACTGTGCTGCAACGGTGAGTGGGTCCAGAAAACCCCGAAGAACCTGCAGGTCCCTTTGGGGAGATGTAAGGGCAAATATAAAAACAAAAGCAGCGCAATCTTAAGTCCAGCTGTCACACTAGTCAGCTTCAGCTACTTGTCTCTGCTGCAATGTGCAGCCAGCACAGACTTCTCAGGGTCTAGCAGCTCAGGGACAGTAGTGAGTGGCTGCCTCTTGGAAAGTGTGTGGGGGGTTTACCTCTCTGAGGCTAAAGACAGCTTTAGGCTGGGATGTTTCCCTAGTTTGAGAGCATCAAGAGAAGATGGGTTTATACTCTCACAGCTGACCCCAGCTTTTCTTCTTTTTCTTGTACAGTTCTTTGCCTTCATCACAACCCTGCTGTACATCCTCCATGCCTTCAGCATCTACTACCAATGAGCTCAGCAGCGGTGGCTTTGCCTCTACAGGATGAGGGCTTTCCCAGTGCAAGGGATGGAGCTGTTTTCCACCAAGGCATCTCTGCCACAGCCCTGTCACCCACCCTGTGGTGACAGCAGTTGCTTTTCCACATCACTGAAGGAGGGATTTTGGCACAGCAGTGTTGTGTCAGTGTGCTTGCAGGGATATTTTGTGTCTTGCCCAACAGCTACACAGGGGGAGGGACTGGGTGCAGGCTTCAAGTCAGCCTCCCACTCTGACGTTCCACCAAATACAGAAGGCCAAGGAAAGGAAAATAAAATCACTGTTCCTTCAGCAAACAATTTCCTTTCTTATATTATTTTTCAGTCTCTGGTTCAGCTAGGTCTCTCCCCAACAGATAAATTTGTAACAGTAATACAATATTGTGTTCTTTGGTTTTCAGATAGCTTCACTTGGTATACGCATCACTTAGAACAGAACGTCTACAAACAGACTAACAGACATTTACATTCAGAAACCATAGTATGTTCACAGACTGAGAAAGCTACAACGGCCTTTTTAAAGAATCCTAGGAACTTCTAACAAACTTCTAGATACAGTATAAAACTACAGAATGAAAAGATAACTTATTTCAGTTATTAAAGTAGTTCTTCTTCAGTGTCTACTAACTGCCATTACAAAATCCACAGCCACAAAGTTCAGTCACTGACAGCACCATCACCTAGCACCAGCGTTACCGGCATCTCTGCTCTCTTCATCTTTAGTGCTGGAGTGACTGGCAGAGAGAGCTCCCTCCTCTCTCTGCCTCAGGAAACCCTCCACTTTAGGGATATTATTGAGTTGCAGGACATCTAAGTAGAGAAGGTAGTCCTGGAGGCAAGCTGGCAATGGCAGCTCCCGAATAAAGTGGTCTGAGCGCAGGCGTTCACTTGTTAAAATGGACCGGATCTCAAGACGACAAAGATGAGACAAGGAAGGAATGAAGGCTGAAAAATTAAGAGTCAAACACTGAACAGGACACCATGGGACTGCATTGCTTGCCTACAGTTAGCTGCTCTAGTTGGATCCCACTTGAACCACCAGCCTCTGGCAGATAACAAGGCAGTGTTCTTGATAGTGCAGTTGCCTGCTAGAACCAGCATTTTTTGAATTTCCCTATAGGAGCTAGAAAAGTTACTCTAAACTTCTAGAAACAAAGTGTCAAAGAATTATTTTATCATTAATCAAGTAGTTTCATTTAACCAACCTCACACAATTACTGTCCTGCAGGGGAGAGAGGTCCATGCTACTAAAGTAGTAAATCCATTTAACATAAGGGAAAACACTTCTATGGTAGGTACGAAATGACAGCGTGACTCAGTTGGCCCATGATGCTTGACATACTAGTAAGTGACTAAATAACTCAGGACAAGCGTTGTGCCAAAAGGCACATGAACGCGTATCTGAGTGCATGCTCACTCAAACACAAACTTTCTGTCATAGATTAGTTTATCCTGATAGAGAGCTCTAGTGACTCCAAACTCTCCTGGAGCAGCTTCTCCATTTGTGTTATTCACAAGGAGTCTGTGGTATCAACTGCAGTAATTTCTGGATTTTGGTATGGCAGGGTAAGAATGAAAGGTGTGAAACTCCTCAAGATCATACATTTTGCAGGCCTTCATCTGGACATGTGTACACTCATTCTAGAACTTCTCTGCACAAAGTGTTAATTTTTACATTGCTCTGCTCACACACAGCCAGTTCGAGTGCTTGGTTATTTCTCAGGTGAGGAAGCCTGCCTCGCAGCACAGCAGCTGTCCTGCCTGTGCTAGGCTGAAAGAATGAAACCTTCAAACTTCCTCCCACTGCTTTTTCCTCTCTGCTTTCTCTTTTTGGCTACTACAAAACAAAAACATTTATTATATATTTACTAATACAAAAGTAAACAAAGAAAGAACTTTAAGTGTCCCCATAAAAATGTTTGTTTTGTTTTTTTGATCAAAAAATATACTAGTTAGCTTCAAACACTGCAAAGAACGTGCTACTTAATAACATTATTGTTTAGACATTAAACTTATTATTAAAGACCCTTTTAAACAAGAATTTGCTTTGAAATAGGATAAAGATACCCGAGCACAATTTTTGAGTTAGAGAATGCACAGGTCACAAAGCTCTGACTAGCTTCTGAAGGATGAATGCAGTGAGCACTAGTGTTTTCCTAGGTAGTTGTCTAGTGAATCTTTTTTGAATGACCACCTTTTGATTACACAAGCAACAAAGAACAGCTAAATTTGTAGATCCTTAATATGGTATTTTGCATTGTTTGCATTTTAATTACTGTCAGATGTTTATGAAACGGGATAGATGCTTGACTGAAATACAAATTCACCTACAGCCTGCAGGCTGGCATACACAGACTTTCTGTTTCTAGTTTTACCGCTTACCAAAATGGCTTTCAGGAGACCAGGCAAACTTCTCTTTGTAGTCCAAAAGGTCTTTCTCTACAGCTGGAGGAAGCCTCTTCCAGTTTGTGAACTCCAACATGAAATTAAGGACATCCTTGCTCACCAAGAAAATCCTGTGTAGCAAAAACTCCCATAAAATGTCATTTTACTCTAATTATAATAATGGAAACAACATCATCTTCTCTGGAGACATTCAAAACCCACATGAATGCATTCCTGGGTGACCTACTCTAGGTGGTCCTGCCCTGGCAAGGGGGTTGGACTAGATGATCTTTCGAGGTCACTTCTCACCCTTAATGTTTCATGATTCTATGAAATAGGAAGCTTTATAGTTTTCTAACAAATCCTTAACAGCTTATATACTAAGCCCAGAAAGAGAAAACCATTAAAGACAAACCCTAAGTAATTTTCACATCACAAGGCTCTGATCCGGAGCAATCCAAATTCCTTCCTTCTCCCCTCCTCTGCGGGTTTAAATTGAGAGGTGGGGAAAAACTGCTTTCCCCACCCTGCCCTGCAGGCTTGAAGGGGGAACAGCAAAAGGTGCCTTTCCAGATGTGTGCTGGCCCGTGTAGAAGCCCATGGGGGAATCAAGCTTGCAGTTGGCAGGGTTTTTGTGTCCAGTATAAATTGGCAAATGGACACTTTGTCTAGAAAAGCACAAATAGAGCAAGGGAGAAAGTGCATGGTTCCCTCCTAAAGAGTCCCCCGCCTTGACAGAGCTCATGTTTTGGACCGTCCTCGCTTTTGGAAGACTCCTACTTTTTTACACAGCTCTTGGTTTTGCATCGTCCCTGCCTTTGGACAGTTCCCCCCACTTTTGGACTGCTCTGTCAAATTTGAAAGCTTGGCAAGTCCTGGGGTCCATTTGAGAGAGATGATGGAGGCACCAGGACCCAGCAGCTCTCAGACCTTACTACAGCCAATTTGCTGGCTGCTATTCTGAACTGGGGATACCCGAACACTTTGGCTCTGCCCTGCTGCTGCTGAGGCAGCGTCGCTTCCACGAATCCCTGTCTTGTGGAAGTCATGTTTCGAAACACTTCTGACTTCGGTGGCTTTTCCACCTGCCTTGGACTTCTGCCTTGTGGATTCAGACTACTGGATATTGCTTGCAGCATCAGAAGGCAGATGAACCACAGTGAAATCCAGCAAGGGATCATTGCCAAATACCTATCTCACCTCTGTGAGTAAAGCCTGCTGGTCCCTTAATTCTCTGCTCAGCCTGATTGATAGTGGGGTAAAGCTGTGTTTGTAGCTTAGGCTTTTCCATTTCCTGACTTCCTAAATCTCTAAATTTGTCCATAACACCCTGTTGAAGAATTCCCGATCAAATTAGAACCTGTAAATCAATCTAAACTAGTTTTCTATATATTTTGGGGGGCAAGGCTTTCAGGAAAATAAAGTAATTCTATAATTCCTGACTTGGCAACATTAATTCCCAGCCTCCACAACAGCCTCTAGTAATCTAATTCTACCTTCCTCGATTTCTTTTTAGAAGTTTGGACTGTATGAGAAAAATATCTGGTCTGATATTTAAATACCTCAGTAAAAGTGTGTAAAGAGGTTTAAGTAACAGTAGGTAAACCAGTCTGATTTTAGTACTGTGCATACTGAAGAGCCAGGCAGTTTCCCGAATGGTCTCTTGGCTAGATCCTGAATTTTCATCTGAATGGAAATATACATGCTCTGAACACACAAAAATATTTAACTGAAAAGTTTTAATACATCTCCTTTTTTTCCAGGAGATTGTCAAAACAATTTTACATCTTTTCTAGTTTTTATTATTACATCTTTTTCATTTGACTGAACTTTCATACATTCACCAAAACCCATGCAGAAAAGAGAGCTGATTGCCTGGCTTCTCTAAGAGAATGGTGATGTTACTCTTTCCACTGGTAATTAAAATTGTCTGTGCTCCAGACTGACTAGTTCATGATTTAGTATACAGTTGTTCTGCATGAGGAGCCAGTTAAGGAACCACATGCAGAAATGTCATTTGCCATCTATTCTCTTCTTATATTCTAGGAAGATAAAGTTACTGAAGTGAAAACTTACTAAAACATTAGTTTTGTAGATGATGATGTGGTGCTACTTTGAAAAGTTGACATTTAAACAAAGGAAGTAATTGGTTTAGAAGTATTTGTGGATTATGTAATAAAATAATCAAAATGCATCATACATTTCTACTGATTCCAGCTATTATGAGTGGATGATTTCTTTCAGACTTTCCCTAAGCCTCACTATTTATGATCACAGCAACTGATGATCAAGTACTGTCCTCTGAAAGCATGTGTAAATAACACTAGCAACAGCTTTGCAGACTATCACACAATATTTAAACAAGCAAGATCACATTGTCTCCTTACCAGAATCTGCACATTAAATTCACTGGATTAAAACCAGCCAAAAGCAGGTGAGGCAGCCATTCTTTATACTCCTTGTGAACTTTAAGTGTGTAACTTGTGAACTTTTGTAATTGGTCCCCAGAAGGTAATGAACAACCCAGCCTCAAGAAGTGCTGAAACAAAGGAAACTTCTCATGGAGTAGGCAATATCCCAAATTAATCCCAAGTAAGGTGGTCCCATATTTCAGGAGAGTATCAATTAAATGAAAAACTCTGTGAACAGCACATAAGAAATAGGACATTCAGTTAGTTCTTCCTCAGAAAGCAGGTACCATTTCACTTTTTTACCTCTAAGAAAGCTGATTTCTTTATCAAAACTCTCCCCAAACCAAAGAAAAACCCATCACACCATTCTAGCTATGGCTCTTTCTGGAAAGCATCAGTTTAAAAAAGGTAGAACTAGTTCAGGAGATCCCAGTTCCTATATTTAACTCATGTTTTCTTTTTCATCCTGAAAAGCTAAGGTTCAAACCAGCTTCCAGCCCTTCAAATGCTTCAAAAGCATTTTTTGATACTAAATAGATCAATTTTGAACCAATGGCCCATAGTCATCAATTGCTGGTAACCCATAATGTACTGATCTATCACACTCTTGCTAGAAACAGAAAGCACTGTGCCCACTTCATTAGGTTTCACCTTAAAAATATGCCAGACACAATAAATGAAAATACCATAGGACTGTGCCCCAGAACTCAGGGACCAGCCTGCTGTTCAAATTTAGTAAGGATTTAATTTACACTCAGCTGTATTTACAGGAAGTTCTGAAACCTGCTGAAGTATTGTACACATTATAAAATGATTCTACTAAAATTGTTATCACTATCGTATTGCCGTGTTCTAAGTGATAAAGAATGAGATTATGACTGATAATAAAGTGTGTTGCTTTTTAGTAAGTAATTAGATTGTACATTATTTCCTCTAAGTGGTGATACATGTTACTTTCCTCATTCACAGCACATTTTAGTAGTTACTTGGTCTGTATCCCTTCCTAAAATATTTTTATATACTAAGAATAGGACAGAAGGGGAAGTGACAACCAAGGATTTTTAAAGACCTAAAGACCATAATATTGTATTAAATCAAGCTTTCTTGCAACATACAAATCTCTCAACAGGTTCTGCACAACTGCTCAATTAGTTACATGACTCAGAGCATCAAAGCACATCCTCTAAACATTAGTAATTGGCTAAAAATGTTTGCAGGTGACAAATTTCTGGAATCTAAGAACTATTGAAATATTGAATGTTCTGATTTTTCTTGGTTAAATGAAAGGAAATGGAGCAGGTCCCACATGAAGACAGGAGGCAAGAAGGAAAAACTGACAAACTGTGATTCCCAAAGGTCTACCAGCCCTGTAAGCTCTGATTTTGCATCTGCTGGATAAACTGTGGGTGAACTAAACTCGGTGCTACCAAAAGGTCACTAAACGGCAGCATGTAAGCAATACATCTTGATCTATGTACATGAAATATTCTGTTAGAATCTGAGTTTTAAGAAGACTGAGAAGCCTTTATTGAAGATATTTTCCTTAAAGCAGCACGATAGCCACGTAACAATTCACATTCCTAAGGAGTGTCTAGAAAGGATGAACTAAAAACAACTCTGGCAAAATACTAAAGGACAAACAGCAATCAGCTGAAGAAAAAGGTTTTCTAATACATTTTCTACCACTTTAAATTTATCTGTTCTAAAACATAAAGCAGTTACTAGGTAATTGCTCTCAAGCCTCAATTGAAGTGTAAAAGACAACAGCTCTCAACAAAACTCAGAATGACCAAGAGGTGACTAAGATTTTATTCTCCACCTAGATTTGAGCTGTGCCAGTATTCAATCCTTTGATTGTTATTTGCTACACTGAAGTAGTTGGGAGGAACACAAGGTGGGCTTGGGGACAGCAAAAGCTCACTCCTCCATGAATTAATTTCCCACAGAAAAAGGAAGAAACTTCTTTACTACAGGAAACAAAAATTAAAAATAAGGACATGAAAAGCACCTTGCTGACATATCATATATAAATACTTATGAGTAGGGCTTTTACACCTTGTTTTTCCTCCAAAGTAGCCTTTGCATTACACAGTTAGAACAGCTTTATTTCCTGGTATTCACTAGGGGTGAGCATCACTCACCAAGCACAAAAAGAAAGGGGTGATGATCTAAAAGAACATATCACTGTTTCCTAGTCCTCTGTACAGCTGTAGTGTTCAGTCGATTAACTGTTTTATACACAAGACTGGCATACAAAACCCACTATTTTTCAGTAGCTCATCCTTCCTGAAAACAATCTGGCTACTTAAAAGAGACTTTGATCCAATTACAGCATATCAAGTTATGTTCCCAGACAACAAGACATGTACTGATGAGGCCTTCTGAAAGCACAAAAACTGAAATTATGCTCCACAAGACTCTTTCCCTTGAAGATTTCAGTGAGGTTCTTCAGCTCATGCACTATTTGCATACTTAAAATTTAGCTCTGTCAGCTCAAGAATTGAGGAAGGATGGCAGAAAAATGGCATATGTATAAAAAAGCTAAATAAAGGACAACATAATTATGAATAATTTCAAAATATAATACGTATACTTACTCCTTTTGGAAGACCATACACATGGGTGAGGTGCAGTTGAAGCTAAGGCACTCCTGAGCATCTGGACTATAGCCTCCTTTGAGTAACATTTCCAGACATTCTTTATTACCACCATACACTGCTGAATACACAGGGCTCACTTTGCCTTTGCCTTTGTCACAAATCCGATCAGTAACTGGTATCAGCAACTCTAATATCCTGCAAATAAACTAACTTTATGTGATAACTGATTTAAATATATGGTAACTTTTCACATGGTCATTACACTACTCTTCTCAGATGTGCCCAGAGGCAGGACAAGAGGCAATGGACATAAACTAGAATGTAGGAGGGTTCATCTGAACGTGAGGATAAATGTTTTTCCTGTGAGGCTACTGTTACATTGGAACTGCCTGTCCTGAGAGGTTGCGGAGTCTTCTCTCCAAACCCACCTGGATGAGATCCTGGGCAACCTGTTTTACCAAGAGAGCTGGACTAGACTATTTCCAGAGATCCCTCCCAACCCCTACTACGCTGAGAATGCGTAACTGCTTTGTGGCTTTGATGTTCTGGGTGGTTCAGCTAATTCATTATTCGCAAGTGGTTACTTCTACTATGTAACGGTTAGGAATATAATTCTAATTAGCTGTTAAGCATTAATTAAAGCATTTGATGTATAAAGCATATATTGTTATTTGAATGCAAAAGTAACATGGCTATTGAATTGAATGAAATAGTACCTTGCTCAGCACTGTGGAAAACCCCCTCTAAGCTCATTAGGATATGGATCAGACCCAGGTCAGATGCTGAATTCAAATGGTTGGTCACTACACTGGAAGTACTTACAGACATTTAAAACACGCAAAGAAATAGACATTCTGAAATACAAAACACTCTGAGAACTCAGTTTTCCTCCTTATGCAGCTGAACTTTCCATTTGTGAATTACACTAAGCACCTACTTTTGATGGCCCATTTCAGCTGCCGCATGAATTGGTAACTGCCAGTTATCCTCGTTGCAGTACAGGTTTGGGTCTGCCCCTTGGGACAACAGCAATTCCACACACTCAGTGTGGCCCTCTTGCGCAGCTATCAGCATGGGAGTGGCTCTGTCCTTGGCTTGACAGTTTACATCTGCACCTGGCACAAAAAGCCAAGGCATTACATCATCACCCAAAATAAAGAACAAATTAGTGTTAATCAATGATTGGTTTTCACAGAATAACCTCCCGACACAAGAGGTTTTCCACAGCAATAATGCAACTAGCTCGCTGCCAACTTTTTGAACAGTCAGCGTTTAAGTATTTGTAACATTTAAACACGTACTATTTCTCTGTTCACGTCATGGCACCCTCAGCCTTAATAGCAATGGCAATTAAATTTGGTTGTGAGAACATGTGCACTTAGACATAGAAAACTTGCTCATTATGTGCTGAAAATGTTGCTCTTAATTTATAACTAGAGAGATGTATCTTCATGTAGCCTGAAAAAAATACCCTACTAGAAAAGCAATGTTCTCAAAAATCAGACTACTAATGTAGTGCTGTTAAGGACTCCTAGAAGTCCCTGAAGACCTTGATGATCATTAATATTTTCATGGTTTTTGGTTTATTATTTCCCATACTATGAGTTGAAAGCTACCTGAAATTACTGAAACAAGATTTAAGCAATAAATATGGTTTTGGATACCTATCTGCAACTAAAATTACATCAAACCCACTAAAATTTAAAGTTATAAAGTGCAAAAGTAGAATTAAAATGGAGTCTGGTGCAAGACTGCTACAAGTTTAAAAACAATGAAGCTAAATGAATGATCATTATTACCATAGGATACAAGTAGTCTTAAACTCTCCAGCTGTCCATACTGAGCAGCTACAAATAAAGGTGTAATTCCAAAGTCATCTTTACATTCTTTGTTTGCCCCTTTCTTCAGGAGTATTTCCATTATCTCAGTGTATCCCTGAAATAAATATTTTTACTCTTAACCAACAAAAAACATGGGAAATTAGCATGATCTGTTCTTCCCCACACATTCCAAACAGAAATAAGAAAAAGCGCAACATATTCAGCATTCTAAAGATATACCAAAAAATTAATGGCAGCAAAAAATTAGGCAAGTTAAATGGTTTTTGTTTGTTTGGGGGTTTTTTGTTGGGTTTTTGGTTTTTTTTTACCACATTTTGCTCATTTTTATGATACATACAACTGGAAATTAAGTTATTTAATGAGAACCAGCATGCTAACATATTTCTACTCCAGAGAGGGGTCATAAGTCTCACTGATGACAAAATAAACAAAAGATTTTGTAGGAGATTCACTTCCCAAATACAACATGTGAGCTTGCCAGTACTTAAGTATTTATTATACTTAGATAATAATTGCTTCTCAACATCAACATTTTGTGTAGTTTCAGATACACTCTTCAGTTCCTTGCAAGCCCTTCACAAGCATTTAGACAACCTTAGGACTGATAGGGTAGGTTAGAAAATAAAACCAAAATCACCTGATAAAAAGTCAAAGAAATAGATAAATTATCACTCAGAATACACCAGTTACAAGGAAACTTACAAGTTACCTGAAAAGAAGCTTGATGCAAAGAATTCCATCCAGACCAAGAATGAGGTCCTTCAACATTTGCTCCATGTTGAAGCAGAAACTTCACAGTGTTGGTGTGCCCATTTTCAACAGCTTTGAATAGAACGGTTGGAAAAAAAAAAAGTCTGAAACTGTTTTAAAGACTTGTACATGTTATAAATTAGTTTTATATATCAAATCTATGCTGATGCACTCATTGACAAAGCCTTCTTTATCAGCCTGATACACTGCCAATTCTACCAAGGTACATTTCTGATGTAAAAGTTCAATATCGTGCTGAACATCCTGCTAATAGCTGCTACTGACTGAGTAATTTTTGGAGTGTTGCTGCAGGAGCTCACCAAAGGAGAGCCTCTGCCTTGTAGTTCTCAATATACAACACAGAGCTGTGTCATAACCTCATAATGGGATTAACCTGAACAGAAAACTTTTCCATTTCAAAAACTTCTTGGGTAGACAGCCACAGAATCATTTTGGCTCTAATTTATGCCAGCACTTATACATTATTCAGTATGCTTTTAATGATGATTTCTCCATCAGTGTTACCATCTATCTTAAGCAAATAAGGTACCCAGTTGTCTAAAAATAAAGCATGAATAGACTTGTAAACAAAAAATAATGTGACAGCCATATTTGCCTCTGAGGATCCACTACGGCAGAAGTTTTAAGCATTTAATTATGTCAAACAGAAATCATAGAAGAAATACTAAATTGCTTAATTGCCAAACTAGGATTTTCAGAAAGGGTAAGAGGTCTTTTCATATAAGAAGTAGGGAAGAATTAAATAAAAGACTTGAAACACCCTCATATAGATGTAATTCTGTACCTAGAAAAAGCCTAGCATCTAGGCTAGAAAAATGTGAAACATGGTAGGTAGCAAAGGAATTCTGAGGAGTTTAAACTCATTGAGCAACTTTTTCTCACTCATCAATTGTTCTGAGATTGCAAGCTCATTTCACCTAGGAACAGTGGGGTGGTTGCTTCAGTGGTAACTTCATTGGAGTCAGCCCCAGCTTCCAGAAGAATATGAAGACTTTCCAAAGAGCCGTGGCGTGCTGAGAGGTGCAGCGCACACAATCCTTCAAATGTCTTTGAGCTTATGTAGTCAACAGATGAAGCTACAAAGGAGAATGAGGGGGAAAAAAAAGTGTATTTAGCAATTGATTACAACATAGTTATTTGAGGTATGTGGCCCACAGTGTATTCATAAACGTGCTGTTACCGAAAGCAGTGTCTGTTATTGCTGGCCCTATGCAGATACCCACCCTGGACAGCAAAGATAAAGTAAAATCGAATCTTATTCACAGACTGTATCACGCCAATTTCTCCTTGAATACAAAGCGAGAAATCTATTTAATTTCCATTGTATTTTGCAGAGTAATTAAAAAACAAACAAACACAACCCCACCCCCCCAAAAAAAAAAACCCACCACAAAAAAAAACCCCAAAAAAACCCCCCAAAACCAAAACCCACCACCAAAACCCGCCCACACTATTTCACATCGATTTTTCCTTACCTGCACGAATAAGCATCCTCAGACATTCACTTGAATTATGAGCTGCTGCTTCATGGATTGGCAGCCACCCCCTGTTATCTGGAACGTCGATGCTGTATCCTTGCTTAATTAGTTTCCTCAGCATTTTAATATTTCCATCTCTGGCTGCAAGCCCCACGGCAGAACATCGATCAGAATACGCTTCCGTGAAATCCATCCTTGTGTGGCAGACTCTCTGCAGGAGGAAGAAAGGGAAAGAGAGAAAAGTTAGTATAAATCATTTAATTAATTGGAAAATACCTTTAAGATCAAGTCCAACCATCAACTCAGAACTACCAACACTCGTATGTATATGAGTTTGTTTTGTTTTGCTGAGGTTTTTACTTGGCGATTTTGGGGGAGTGCGTTTGCTTGTGGGGGAGTGCGGGGTAACAGCTGCCCTGCTGCTCCCTAGGAAGAGGTTTCGGAGGGCAAGGAATATCGTTTCCTGGGCCAACGGACACAACTGCAAAGGCAAAGCGGCGAGCAGGAAGCGAGCTCACCCACACACAAAACCACGGTCACCGAGCTGCCATTGCACAGCCTCTCCGTCATAGAGCTCCCCGGACGGCGGGCCGCCCCGCCGGCACTGCGCAGGCCCGGCCTCCTCCCGGCCTGGCCCGGCCGCGGTCGGTTTNGGCCCGGCCGCGGTCGGTTTAGCCATGTGGGTGTTTGGCTACGGTTCCCTCATCTGGAAAGTGGATTTTCCTTACGAGGAGAAGATGGTGGGACGCATCCAGGGCTACAGCCGCCGCTTCTGGCAGGGCAGCACCGACCACCGCGGGGTGCCGGGCAAGGTGAGGCGCGGCGCGAGGCAGAGGGCGGAGCAGGAGCCGCACGGCAGCGGCGGGCCGGGGAGCCTTGACCCCCGCCGCGGGGAGCGGGCCAGGCCCCAGTCCCGCGGTCCGAGTGAACCAAGCTCCGTGAGGCGGCGGCGGCGGCGGTCCGCGGCT
>VWYK01039476.1:5806-18932 GCA_013399775.1 Semnornis frantzii | reverse complement strand
TATAAAGGCGGAGGGGAGGGAGGGTAGAGTGTGGGCCTTGGACTGAGTCGTAGTGGGTGGGAGTCTTGTCCTGGGGAGGGTCTCACTTGGGCTCTCCCTCTGCTGCGGGGGTGTTTGGGGAGTTCCGACCCGACCGGCGGTTCCGTGTCCCTCGCCAGAGCCGCCATGGCCACCGGCGAGACCGGGACGGTGCAGCCCGAGGCCGAGGAGCAGCAGGTCAGTGGGGGCGAGGAAGGGTCTGCAGCGGGGGTGGGGGGGCACACAGCCCCGCTTGGGGGCAGGGCTCTGGGTCACCCTACCCTTGGGTGGGCTCGGGAGGTCCTCGGCATGCCCCAAAGCCGCGCTGGGGAAGTTGGGGACACAACTTCCCCACGGGTGTCCCCCATCCGCGACGGCGTTTGGGGGCTCCGTCAGCTCCGTGCGCTCATCCTGACTCCGTTGTGCCCCCAGAGCATCGGGGCACGGGTGGCCAACCTGCCGCTGGTGAGCTCCGCCTGCGGTGCCATCTCCAGTGCCTACGCCTCCACCAAGGATTGCCACCCCTACCTCAAGTCCGTCTGCGACGCCGCCGAGAAGGGGGTGAAGACGCTGACGGCGGCGGCGGTCAGCGGGGCCCAGCCCCTCCTCAGCAAGCTGGAGCCACAGAGTGAGTGGGACTGGGGGGACAGCACCCCGTGGGGTGCCCCAGAAAGAGCCCTGGCAGAGCTCTGGTGAGGCAGTGGGACGGCAAAAAGCTCTTCGCTCACCTCCAGCTTNGGGGGGGGGCAGCACCCTGTGAGTTTTGAGGTGTCCTGTCCATAAGCTCTCTCTAGCAGAGCTCTTGTGATGCAGCAGAATGTTAAACCCCCTCAGCTTTTCTTCATGTCTGCCGTTTTCATCACCACCAAACACACCTCCAAGAGCTGGGGGTGGGCAGCATCCCACAAGTCTGAGGCCCCACCCCACCACCCCCAAAACCTGGCTCTTAGCAGAGCTTTTGCAAGGCAGCAGGACCCCCAAAACCTGGCTCTTAGCAGAGCTTTTGCAAGGCAGCAGGACCCCCAAAACCTGGCTCTTAGCAGAGCTTTTGCAAGGCAGCAGGACAGGAAAAAGCTCTNCAGGAAAAAGCTCTTTTCTCATCTCTGGTTTCCACCATCACCAAATAAGCCTGAAAGGGGCTGGTGGAGAAGCTGGAGGGGGGCAGCACCCCATGAGTTTTGGGGTGCCCCCAAGCTCTGGCAGAGCTCTCCCGAGGCAGCAGGGTGTTCAAGCTCATCCCTTTTGCCCCCTCCAGTTTCCACTGCCAATGAATATGCCTGCAAGGGGCTGGATAAGCTGGAGGAGAAGCTGCCCATCCTGCAGCACCCCCCGGAGAAGGTACTGGGTGGGGTGGGGTGGGGTGGGCAAACCTGCTCCAGGTCCTCCCCAGCACTGCTGAAGGGAGAGTTTGTCCTGTGCCCCCAACAGCTCATCTCTGACACCAAGCAGCTGGTGACCTCTACAGTGACTGGGGCCAAGGATGTCCTGACCAGCACCGTGGCCGGGGCCAAGGACGCGGTGACCAGCGGCGTGACCGGTGTGGTGGGCATGACCAAGGGTGCTGTGCAGGGCAGCGTGGAGCTGACCAAGTCAGCTGTGAGCAGTGGTGTCAGCACCGTCATGGGCACCACCGTGGGCCAGATGGTGGTGAGTGGGGTGGGCTCCATGCTGGAGAAGTCTGAGGAGCTGGTGGACCATTACCTGCCCATGACAGATGAGGAACTGGGTAAGGAGCTCATCGCAACCCCTTGGACAGGGGTGGTGGGCTGGAAGGTCCCCTTGGAGGGGGTGGGTAGAGCCTGAGCGAGGCATTGCTGCGGGAGGGGTGGTGATGGTGGCTCCTCTCCCACAGCCAAGCTGGCCACGGCCGTGGAGGGCTTCGAGCCGGAGCAGCAGAAGCAGCAGCAGAGCTACTTCGTGCGCCTGGGCTCCCTCTCCAGCAAGCTGCGGCACCGAGCCCTGCAGCACTCCCTGGGCAAGCTGCAGAGTGCTCGCCACAGCAGCCAGGACCTGCTGGCACAGCTCCAGCGCACCCTCGATCTGGTAGGACCCATCCCCGTGTGCCCCCAGCGTCACCCGTGGGGCTGCAGCAGCCTGCCCATGCCAGGCTTTGCCTTCCCTCGCAGGTGGAGCACCTGAAGCAGGGCATGGACCAGAAGCTTCAGGGAGGGCAGGAGAAGCTGCAGCAGATGTGGCTGGAGTGGAGCAAGAAGCAGCCAGGTGGTGGCAAGGACCTGGTGCCACCAGAGGTAGGTGGAGAAGAGCAGGGGGTGCCCAGGGTCGCTGGGTGCCCCCTCCCCCTCTCAGCACCCTCTTGTCGCCTGGCAGACGGTGGAGTCGGGCACGCTGGCCATGCTGCAGGGCTTGACACAGCAGCTGCAGAGCTCCTGCCAGCCTTTGCTCTCCAGCCTCCAGGGCCTCCCTGCCAGCATCCAGGACAAGGCAGGGCAGGTCCGGCAGAGTGTGGAGGCACTTGGCACCTCCCTGTCCTCCGCTGCCTCACTGCAGGACGTGACAGGCACCGTGCTGGCACAGGCCCGTGCCCATGCCACCAGAGCTCGCCAGCTGATGGATGAGCTGGTGGAGCACGTGGCCCACAACCCACCCCTGACCTGGCTGGTGGGACCCTTTGCCCCCTCAGGCCAGCGCCTGGTGGAGCTGGAGATGCAGTAGCAGCAGCTGGGGTGGGGACGTGTTGGTGCCCCCCAGCAAGCTGCAGTAGGAGCAGCTACTAACCCTGCCTGGCTACCTTGCCCATAACCATGGTGCCTGCCTGCACCGGGGCACCCCTGCAGCCTCTCACATGTGCAGCTCTGTCCCTTGTTGCCTGTGCCAGGGCTGTGCAGGAATGTGCCTTGGTTCCCCAAGTGCCTCCTGGGCTCACCTCCAGCTCCTGCTTGGGTCCCCCACATCCCTTTTGTCCTCGGTGCCTTCCAGCCCTTGGGGCTGTGCCAGGGCTGCTGGTGAAGCAATAAACTTTGGTAGTTTTGCACTGGAGTGAGGCTTCTTTTGGGGGGGGGTGGTGGGGTCCTGTGGCTGCATCCTGCCTCAGCCAGGGGCTCAAGGGGAGTTGTGTCACAGCCCTGGGTCACCTCTCCTGGAGGGGACAGTCTGGCACTGAGGCCTCAGCCCCTGGCCTCTTCCCTGCACCCCTGAGCAGAGCCTCCTTGGCCGAGGGCAAGTGAAAGACCTGAGACACCATCCCCAGCCCCTGCCCTCCCATGGCCCACTGAGACCCCTGGGCTGGCCCCTGCTCTGCTGGCACCAGGAGTGGAAGGGCAAGAAGGGAAGGACCAGAGTTATCTTGGAGCAGAATGCCCCCAGCTCCAGGGAGGGGGCTCAAGGAGCAGGATCTGGTAGTGGAGGGCAGGACCTGTGCCCCCCATCCCATGCACCCCTTACTGGGGTGCCATAAGGCTCAGCCAGCTCCTCCTGGGGCCCAGTGCCACATCCCCCTATCCTCATCCACCTTGTTGGGGTGCTGTGTCCCCAGCCCCCCTCTCAGCCTCCCTCATCCAGCTCCAGCAGTTGTGCAAGAGGCACCCAGGGCTGGGTTGGGTTTGGTTTTGTGTTGTTTTTTATTGGGGGGGGTGGTTGGTGGTGTTTGGTTTATTTGGGTTTTGTTTACAGAGGCTTGGGAGTGTGAAATCAGCCCTGGAAAAGAAATAAAGGAAAGAAGAAAGAAAGAAAAACCTCTCCCCAGGGTAGAGTTACAGCAAGAGCAGGGTTGGGGCATCCTCCTCCCACCACCATGGCACAAGAGGACTCAAGGACACAGCAGCTGGTTGAGCTGGGAACATCTTTATTGGACATGAACAAAAAAAAAAACACAACTAAAATCTGGAGGAAAAAAAACAAAACAAAAAAAAAATCCACACACAAAAAAAAAACCAGACCAAAAAACCCCAAAAAAAGCAGAGACAAACAGCCAAAAGATGGTGCCCAGCACAAGGCAGGATGCTGCCGTGGTTCAGTCCCTCCCTGGGTGAGCTGGGAGGGAATATACTGGTTTGGGGGTCCTTTTTTTTACTGTTTTTTAACCCAAAAGCTGGTGCCCAGGCTCTGCTGCCTCCCCTGCAGCAGAGGGACCTGGCTCCAGCAGCTGCCTCCAACTGCAGAAAAGATGAGGGTGGGGGGAAAGAGGTTGGGAGAAGCTCCTGTGGCCAAGGCAGAGCCCAGCACAGGGGCTGGAAAAAAAATCAAGCAAAAAGCAGCCCCTCTGGGGACACCCCTGGGAAGGAGCAGGTTGGAGGGGTGCTCCAGTGGGACTAGAGGGAAGGGGGTGTGGGGGGGTTCAGTCCCAGCCCCCCAGAGCAATGTGGGGGGGGGTTGCTCCTTGCCCTCCCTCGTCACAGTCAGTGATGCCTCAACAAACAAACACTCTGGCTCCTGGAGTTGGTTTTTTGTTTTCATTACAAAACCCTTTTTATATTCATTTAATGTCGACTGAAATCACAAGAAATTAGGTGGGGGGAGTGGGGGCAAAATAAAATCAAAAAACAAAATAGAACAACAAAAAAAAAAACCCAACAAACCCAAACAAAATAAAACCAAAAATAAATCAAAAATCCCCAAACCAACCCAAATAAAGAGAGGGGGGGAAACAAATACAGACAACCAGCACAGCCCCCCCGCAGCTCCCGGGGGTGGGGGCACAGAACAAGACCTAAGACATCAGCTACAGCGTGACTTGGTGAAGTAACTCAAGCAGGGGAGGAGGTCGAGGCTGGTCTCCTGCCACAGCCTCTGCCCCTCAGCTCTCCTCCGTGTCCTCCACAGCCTCTGCCTCCCCACGAGCCCTCTCCCGCTCCGGCCCAGCTCGCTCGGCCTTGGGGTAGTCCTGCAGGCTGCTGGGGTAGAGCACAGGCAGCTCAGAGTGGGTCCCTGCCCCTCTTCCCGTGCTCCAGGCTGCTTCCCGAGCTGGGAACAGCCCAACACGAACCCAGGAGAGCTCCCCCCTGGAGCAGCCACGGGAGAGCTCAGCTTGGGTGTGCAGTGGATCCCGGGGAGCTCACTTGTTGTGGGTCTCCTCCGTGGGTGCCTCTGGATCTCCAGCTCCTGGCCCTTGGCTTTTGTCCTTCTCCTCTGTGCCCTCTGCTTTCTGGGACAGGGATTCCCCATTCACAGGACCTGACAAGTCTAAAGGGGAGGGAGAAGCTCAGGCACCACATGGCCACGGTGGACCTTGTCCATGTTAACCCACGAGGCGCTGGGCAAGCCAAGGACCCACGGCCACACAATGTCCCTGCCCAGGCAAGGGACACCCAGCCAAGACTGAGGGGAACCCTCAAGACTGAGGTGTTGGCCCCTCCACAGAGGTGTTCAAGGCTAGGCTGGATGAGGCCTTTAGCACCCTGGGCTGGTGAGAGGGGTCCCTGCCCACGGCAGGGGGCTGGAACTGGAGGATCCTGAAGGTCCCTCCCACCCCAACCCATTCTGTGATTCTATGACTCCAGGTTTGGCCTGACCCTGACAGCTACAAGAAGGGCCCCAGGGCTTCCATCCCCCACAGGCAGAGGCAGGCCTCAGAGCAGGTTTTCCCCACCAGCTCCTCCGGGAAGGTTCTTGCACCATCAGCAGGACTCCCCCAGGCAGGGCCTGGCTGGGAGGGTGGCAGATGCCAGTCACCAGCTGCCTGTGCAGAGCCTGAGCTGGTGGCCAAGGGCGTCTCCACGTTCCACCACCTCCCCAGTGCCTTGGACCAGCTCTCGAGCTGGCAGCCAGGAGCTATCCTGGCCCAAAACTCAGCCCAGAGGCACCCACAGCCAGGGTGTGGGCACTGAGCTTTGCCCTCTGCTCTCACTGCCTCCAAGGTTCCCTGTTCACTCCCTTCCCACTCTTGGAACCGCAGTGAGCAAGGGACTGGAAGTGCCAACTTGTGGCTGCTGATCCACCAGCAAGGCCAAGAGCCACTCCTGCTCCTGTCCCTGGTCCCCAGTGGGATGTGCTGTGCCCAGGGGAAGGGTCCCAGGGTCTCCAGGTGCCCATACAGAGCAGAGAAGCAGCCTGAGACGTGCAGGGAGTGTTACCAGCATTGGTCTCCTCTTCGCCCTTCTCATTCCTTGTCTCCCCTCCTGCCAGCTTCTCCTGGCCCTTCTCTGCCTCCCCCTTGTCCTTCTCGGGCCCAGCTTTGTTGGCTTTCTGGATTGCCTCCATCTTTGGTCCCAGGACACGTGACTTCAAGCGGGTGTAGACTTCAGCAGCCTTCTCCATCACATCCTTGTTCGCTTTATAGCGGCGGATCTGCGGCAGGAAGAGGGAGCAGAGGTCACCTCCAGGGCTGGTGTGGCCCCAGCAGGCTCCTGGCTCCCCTCAGGAAGGCCTCAACCCTCTGGCTCTACCTTTTTCAGCGTGGCCACCACATCAGTGTGCTTCTGGAGGATGTGAGAAGTGACCTGGAGCGTGCCCAGCTCCTCTAGTGCACTCAGACATCGCTTGATGTCCTGCAGGGATGGCATCAAGATCAGAAGCTGCCTGGAAGTCTCCCTGGGGACCCAGCACCCAGAAAGGCAGGAAAAGGCTGAGCAGCCCTGGGTGTGCGAGGCTCATGCTGTGGCTGAGGGCAGGAGGAGCAGGCAGCTCCCAGGCCATGCCAAGGCTCTCACCGGATTATCCACCTTGAGGGAAAACTTGACCTCACTGTGCAGCTTCTGAAGCTTCTCCTCAACTGTGGGCTCTGGAGCAGCAAGAGAGACAGGCTGAGACGTCAGGAGGGAGACCACAGCACTGCTTGGAGCCCAGGACCTCTCCCTCAGCAGGGGTTTGGGTTTCCTCCTGCATCTCCAAGGTCAAACACAGCCCCAGAGGCCTCTCTGAAGAGGATGGGTTGGAGATGCCCAGAAGGAGCTCACTGCTTCCACACACCCTGATGCCAGGATGCACCCTCAGTGCACCCACACCAATCCCTGTGGGAGAGATCCCTTCCCTGGGATGGAGGAACCAACCCTGGATCCCTGCTCTCCCTTCTCCTCCCTGCTGTGATGGCGAAGCCACAGCTCACTCACCCTTTTTCTTCTCTATCCTCCTCTCAGGGATCAGCTCTGATTTCTTGCGGCCTCGCTCCACTTTCAAAGGTCTGGGGGAGGGAGAAGGAGAGAGCTGAAGGCCTGCAGGGGAAAGCTCCTGCTCACCACATCGAGGCTGCTGCCCGAGAGCAGAGCATCCCCTGGCCAGCAGCAGAGGCCTGCCATGCTCCATGCACACATCCACCCCCAGCTCCCAGCCCCACACCTCCATCTCCCAGCCCCACACCTCCATCTCCCAGCCCCACACCTCCATCTCCCAGCCCCACACCCCCAACTCCCAAGCCCCCAGGCAGACAGGAGCTCTGAGGCAGCAGCTCCCCCATGCCCCAGCTTCCTAGGCTTACAGAAAGGCAAAGCCCCAAGCCCCAGAGTGATCCCCCAAGCATCTTCCCCTGTGAAAACCCCAGGGAAGCTCAGCCTGGTGCCCTCAACACCTCCTCCAGCTCTAGGAGATGAGAAGGTAAGAGCCTGGCCCCTCCACGGGTGCTGTTGGCTCAGGGGTAGCTTCATGGGGGTGTCCATCCCCACCCCAGGGTGACATCCAGGGAGGACTAAGCAGTGGAACAAGGTCCTGTCTCCAGAGGAGAAAGCACCCAGGAAGGGAGGGGAGAGGCTGACTTGTTCCGTGGCTTTTCCTCTGCTCTGCCCCTCTTCTCCTTCTGATTTGGTTTCCTTGACAACTCTGAGGGCTGCTTCTTCACTGCCTTCTTTACCTTGGAGAAGAGAACAATGCAGGAGAGCAGCAGAGTCCTCCCTGCTGCAGGATGGGGACAGTGCCACAGCCATGGCCAGCAGCCAGCACCTATCACACCACTGTTGCCAGTCTGCTTGGGTGCAGAGCTAGGTCCCCTGCCTGGGATAAGAAAAGCCTTGGGATGCAGCACAGTGATGTTCTGCTCCAGAAGGCAGGGTCTTGGTACCTCCTGGCCCATCCAGCCTGCAGTACCCAATTGGTGGACCCATGTGTCCTTCCAGTCCTCAAGATCTAGTGAGGCTGCACCTCAAATCCTGGGTTCAGTTTTGGGGCCCTCACTCCAAAAGGTGTTGAGGTGCTGGACTGGGTGCAGAGAAGGGCAACAAAGCTGAGGAAGGGTCTGGAGAGCAGGGCTGGGGAGGAGCAGCTGAGGGGGCTGGGGGTGTGCAGCCTGGAGAAAAGGAGGTTGAGGGCAGAGCTCATTGCTCTCTGCAGCTCCCTGCAGGGAGACTGGAGCCAGGTGGAGGTTGATCTGTGGTGGCAGGGAAAGCATCATGGGGATGCAAGACCCAGCACAGATGTGGCATCCTGGGCCAGGGGAACAGCTCCCACTGGCAAAGCAGGGATGTGCCTATGGACAAGGCCCTTCCCAGGGTAAGGCAAGACTGAGATGGGTCCCAGCCACTGCTGGAGGTCCCTCCTGAAGTGACAGGGAGATGCTGAGTCCTCTGGGTGCCCCCAGCTCTGCGCTCACCTCTTTCTCCAGCTCCAGCTCCGAGTCCGAGGAGGACGGAGCCTTAGCCCGACCCTTCCGGCCCTTTTTGGCCACTTCGTCCTCCGCGCTGCTCTCCAAGTCTGAGTGCAGCTCTTCACTCTTCTCTGCCTTCTCCTTCCTCTTCTCTTTCTCCTCCTTCTCCTGCTCCCGGAGCCGACGGATCTCCTCCTCCTGCTCCCTCTTCCTCTTCTCCTCCAGCTCCCTTCGCCTCTCCTCGTCTCGCCTCTTCCACTCGCTGATGCGATCCACGTCGCTGTCACTGTCGCTGCGGAGTACAGAGCAGGCTTGGACCTCTCCTGTGGGGAGGGGACCCTGCAGCACAGCCCCCAGGTGGTGGTGTCCCAGCTGGTCTCACCTGTCACTGCTGGAACTGGTGGGGACACGCTCAGGCTTTGGCTTCCTGCCACGGGGCTTGGGAGGAGGTTTCTCAGCTGCCAGACAAGGAGAGGACATTCAGCAGGAGCCAGGGGTGCTAGAACAGCCCCAAGTGTGGGGGGCAGGGGGATGCAGGGATGTGGGCTGGGGGAGTCCACAACAGAAGGAGCCCCCAGCCTTGCATGCTCTGCAGCTCTCCAGGGGCTGTGGAAGCAGCTCCCAGGGTGCTACCTGGCTTCCTGCCCCGAGGAGCCTTCTTCACCGACACGTCCGAGTCGGAGTCGGAGTCGGAGTCGGACTTGGCCACCTGCACAGCTGCGTTGCCCATCTCAGAGTCTGAGTCTCCTTTGGAGTCCGAGTCGGAGCCAGACTCCACCTTCTACAGGCACACAGCAGGGTTGGACCAGGGAGGTGGCACTGCCTCAGCAGCATGCCCCAAACCATGGCAGCCTGGGGCCCGGCCAGGTTGCGGAGGTGGCAGTGAGGTCCCTCCTCATGCTGAGCCTTCATCCTGCCCATGGCAGAGCCCTGCCACCCCCTGCTCCCCCCTCAGCAGCACAGCCTCCTCCCCAGCCTCCCTCCTGCTGCATCCCAGATTCGGGCTCCTTTACCTTCTTCTTCCTCCCTACTGCTGGCATCCTCCGGGGAGCCCTGGCTGCTGGCTTCTTCTCAGGAGTGAAGTCCTGGAGGAAAACAGGTGTGAGAGGAACCACCTTGTGATGGCTTCAGGAGCTGGGCAGGCTCCCTCCAGGCAGTGAAACCCTTTCTCTAGCCCTTTCCCCACTGCCCTGCCAGCCTCCACTCCAGTGTATCCCCAAACCCTCTCACCTGGTCACTGTTTTTTTCTGACTCAGAAGATGATTCTGAGTTCTCCTCCTCTGTCACAGAGGGGCTGCCCTGGTCCAGGTCACTGGAGGATTTCCGAGGCCGTTTTGTCACTGGCATCTAACAGGAGAGAACTGAGAAGGTGAGAGGAGCTCACTCCCCTTCCACCCACAACTGAAAGCCTGTGGTTCCTGGGAGGGTGCTCTGCTGGGCCCAGCTCCTCCTGGCCAAGGGGGCTCTGCTGGGCCCAGCTCCTCCTGGCCAAGGGGGCTCTGCTGGGCCCAGCTCCTCCTGGCCAAGGGGGCTCTGCTGGGCCCAGCTCCTCCTGGCCAAGGGGGCTCTGCTGGGCCCAGCTCCTCCTGGCCAAGGGGGCTCTGCTGGGCCTAGCTCCTCCTGGCCAAGGGGGCTCTGCTGGGCCCAGCTCCTCCTGGCCAAGGAGGCCCTGCAAGAGCAGCCACATGCACTCAGAAGAAACGTGCACAGCAGGACTCAGCCATCCTATCACCTCACAGACAACATGAGGTAGCTGCAAGACCCCTGAACATGTGCTGAACCCCATTTCCCACCAGAGAATCCCAAAGGGTTTGGCTTCTCCACCACCTCCAGCCACAGTGTATTTGGAGTGCTGCACGGTGGGTGAAGCCGAAGTGGGGGACCAGCCATGTCCTCGTGGGCAGGACACCCTTCACCCTGCCCCCTCCCATGCAGAACCAGCTCAGCCCACGCTCACTTTCACAGCCATGGACTTCCTCTTCAGGCTGCTGTGGTCGCTGCCCCGATCCGAGTCCTCGTCGCTCTCCACCTTCTCCGTGGGCACCGTGGCCATGGCAGTGTCCTCCTCATCGTCCCCTCCGTCGCTGCCCCCCATTGGGTCATGCTCGGGGACGTCGCTGTCAGAGGAGCTGGCAGGCTAAAGACAGTGGGGATGAGAGCTGTGTCATCACCCCCGGGGCCAGGGGCACGTTGGGGTCAGGAGGGCACAGGAGAAGGGGCATGGAAGGGTGAGCGGATGGATGGCAGCGCTGAGCGGAGGTGAGCATGCAGGGGAGCATGGGGCAGCCACCTGTGCCCAGACAGCACCAAGGCCTTCAAGGAGAACACTCAGGCAACCCCTCCCACCCTCCCTGCACCCCCTTCTATGCATCACCCTGAGACCACCAGTGACTTCCCTCTGGATCCTCCAGCTTGGCTTTTCCCACTGATGCCACCTGAGTCCACTCTGCCCCCATCTCCATGCTCTGCCAGAGACCCCCTGGAGGAGCCTGGTCCTGACAGCCCCTCCACAGTGAGTAATCCCCAGCCCTGCTCTGCCCCCACGGCGCCAGACAGCTGGGGCTGAGGGGCTCCATTTGGCCTCTCCCCTGGCAGCAGGGAGCAGCCATCCTCCTCTGGTGGGCTGGCACCAGCCTTTGCTTCTGGGCAAGCCTCTTCCTTCTCAGACAGCTTCAGCTCACAGCGCTTCACACACCTTCCTCATGGGAAAGGTCCACATGAGGAGACCAGAGCAGTGTGCTGGGCACCACTCTTCCCACTTGGGATCTTCTGTCTTCTCTTGTTCCCACACAGGGAAGGTCTCCTGGCTTCTCCCCAGCCCATCAGGAGGTTCCTCACTCAAGAACATTGCACCCGAGGGCTTTCCTAGAGCTGGGATTCTTCCAGTGCTGGAAGCTTCTCCTTGTCCTTGACTGTTCCTGGCATCTGACTTCATGTCAGCCTCCAAAAACCAGAAGGACCTCTGCTCCAGTCTCTTCTTCTTCTCCTCCAAGCATTTTGGCCACAAGCTGCAGTGGCCATTGGAGAACCCTCAGCCTTGCTGGGGCCATCAGCATGGCCTTGGTCCCTCAATTACAGACCTCTCACCAACAGATTCCTTATCCCTGCTGCATGTTCACAGTGGAGCCCCAGGACAAAGTGGCTGCTGCCACCCTCACCATCACCAACCACCCACCCAAGAAGCTGAAGGTGTTCTCCAGGTTTTCAAGCATCTCCATGGTCTCACTTTGCATCTGCAGTCTGGGGTCAGACCATGCCCCACCAGTACTCAAACCACATCCTCTCTCCTGCACTGGCCAGAAGGGCTCAGTCCCTGAACCTACCCCTCCAGGCCACCTCTGTCTTGGAGCTCACCTTAAAACCCTTCCTCTGCCTCTTCAGAACCACTGCCTACAAAGCTGTTTTGGATGCCACCTCTGAGGATCACCAGACAATGAATTGTATCACACAATGACAGTTACCAAACGCCCACACCAAGCTAATGAAGAGCAAAGAGCCACCTCATGGCCTGCTCTGAAGCCTTCTGAAAGAGCAACCCAGCAGCTTCTGGCTCAGGAGCTCAGGAATGGATGAAGGAAGGAACTGCCCAACAGTCCACACACAGGTCCAGGAGCTGAAGACAAGCAAGCCTCAAGTTCTGACTCTGACAAGGAGATCCTCTGTGGTTTGGGGCAAGCAGCACAAAGCACACCTCCAAGGATGGGGCAAAAGCCTCTTCCTCCAGAGGAGGAGGAGGAGCAGGAGGAGGAAGAGGAGGAAGGGAGCAGGCAGGGGAAAGAAGCTACTGCAGCCCCAAGAAAGCCACTCTGGGAGCTGGAAGCGCAGGCACCGTGGCAATGAGAGGCAGAAAGGAAGCAGGAGAGAGCAGCTTGGAGGGAAGGAGCTGGAGGCAGGGGCACAGCCCACGGCCTGGCTGCCCCCCACCAGCCTCCCGAGGCCCCCACTCACCGGAGGGGCACTGTAACTGGCGTGGGGGTTGTTCTGGATTTCCCACAATCCCTCGTTGAAGCCTTTTCTCTTGTTTGGTTTCCCATATTTATCTTTATATTTTTCATAAGGGAAGAGATCTTTGGGGCCTAAGAAGGCGCTGGAGAGAAACAAAGCAGAGGTGAGGCCGGAGCGGAGGCAGCAGGGGGGGCACAAAACCCAGCACCGGGCCAGAGAAGGGGGGAGCGAGGCAGGGCTTACGTCTCGTGGGTGCCGAAGAAGAAGATTGGGTACTTGTTCGGAGGGGGTTTCACGGCGCCGTCTGCGATGTCATCGATCTGAAAGGAAACCCAAAGCAGGAGGCGGTCAGAGACAGCGGCTTGGGCGCGGTCCTCTGCCGGGCGCGTTCGGCCCCGGCTAAGCGGCGTCGGCCTCCGGCCCCCGCGGCCCGATCGGGGGGGCAGGCACGGCCAGGAAAGCAACCGGATGGGGATGCCCGAGGGTGGCAGGGCCCCGGGCGGGATCTCTACCAGACTACGAGCAGGGCTCAGGCGTGGGCGCTCCGCGGCCGGAGCTGGGTGCGAGGTCGTCTGAGATCCGTGGCACCGGCTGCCCCGGGAGGGCACGGGCAACCCCTGGGCTTTAGGGGGTGATTGCTCCAACGGGGTGGCCTGAGGGTCCTTCCCGGCAGGAGAAGCCCCGCTGCCAAGCGGG
>VWYK01039475.1:57364-69249 GCA_013399775.1 Semnornis frantzii | reverse complement strand
TTTTTTTTTGGCTTGGAAAAGAGGGGGCTGAGGGGAGACCTCACACTCTACAACTACTCAAAAGGAGTAGTTTTAGCCAACTCTGACTCAGTCTCTTCTCCCAAGTAACAAGTGACAGGACAAGAGAAAATGGCCTCAAGTTGCACGGAGGAGGTTTAGATTGGACATTAGGAAAAATTTCTTCACTGAAACAGGCTACCCATGAACTGTCTGAGTTTGTGGAGGTATTTAAAAATGTGTGCATGTGGTGCTTAGGGATGTGATTTAGTGGTGACTTGGTAGTGATGGGTTAAGGGTTGGATTTCATGATCCTAAGGGCCTTTTCCAACCAAAATGATTGTGTGATTCTTTTTCTCTTAGCTGTTAACTTCAGAACAGCAAATATCTGAAAATCCTAGCACAGCTCACAAAGTTTTCTTTAAGATGTCTGTCATACGTCTGCCAGTCAGCTGAGTGGTGGTTTGGTTTTCATTGTGAATATGTGTGAAATTTAGTGCTGAAAGGGCCTATTGCAGAGCCTGAGGACTTCTCTGTCCACAGCGTACAGACATGCAAGAATAGAGATTTTTTTTTTTCCTTACATAGATGAAATCTGACTTTGAGGGATTGTGACCAGCAGCACAAAAAAGAATTTGTTCTCTGACCCATTTATTACTTGAGATCTAATAAAGCTGTCACTTTCAGTGACAGTGAATACAACTTGAAAGTTGCCTTAATAATAAGTGTGGTGACTTTGCTTATTAGCATGATCACTGTCTTCTGCCGGAAGTTTCAGTATCTACTTTTCTCCTTCAATCTTCTGTCTTGTTCTGTTTTGTTTTTGTTTGGGAAGCTAAGAAGATGTAGCAACAAATCTGTCTTTTCTGTTATCTCATTTCTCCACCCTCTTCCTGCTCTCCAAATATATGATCCAAGTTCTCTGCAGTTCACAACAGAGGGGGCCCCTTGAAGCAAAATAGTCCAAAGGTCTGGAAAGAAGCATCACAGTGAGAGCCATAAACTTTTCCCCTAGTGAATATACAACTTACCATGATCTGCAGAATTGTTCCTTAGCCATCTGTATTTAAAGAGACGCTCTGTCCTGCAGAGACTGAATGGCTCAGATGATGTGTAATAGAATATGGGATGTGAATCCCTTCAAGAATTCCAATCCAGCATCAGTCAGCAGAAACTAGAAATATCTGATGGCAGCGTGGCAAACTGTGTCAGTAAGGTTGGGAGCAGCAGGCAGGTTCTTAATACCCATGAGTCCACGTAACCAGAGTACTAGTAGCATTGGTTATCAGTGGCAGTGAGTCCAAAGAATAGCAAGGACACAGATCTGGACCTGCAAGATGCTGTTGCAGGTGAGTGGCTGTGGCACAGGCTTGTATACCAGTCGGCATGGGAATGGTTTAGTTGCAAACCCAGTGCTTAAGTCTTCAGAGCTGCCCATCCTGCACCCTGAGGATATCCATTCTGTTTTTACACTGAAGGGATGTAAAGCATTATGGATGTATGAGTACTTGCAAGGGGAACACAGCTGACTTCAGAATCTCTTTTGGGACTGAGAGCAAGAGGTGTATTTGAACACAGAGTAGTTTATGTTTCAATATAAATGATAGTGGAAAACCCAGCAAGACTTGTCTTGTTATTTATGAACTTTGGGTGCCTCAGAACATGCATATTTGATTTCATCACAGCATTGCATTTCTTGCATTAGAAGTGGCTGTAGAGATTTGTTACAGGGTAGTATCTGCCAAATAAGAGAAGGCTGTGTAGCTGCAGTCCCATAGGCTTCAGGCTTGGGCTGGGGAGCCTGGCACGCTGCAGCAGTGTGCATTAGCTTCGGCACAGTATGCTGGGGTGGCTCGTTAACGTTCAGATCAAAGCTGTTGGCACAAGGCATGTCCTGGCCAAGCATCCACTTTGCTGCACCTCTGTAACCAGTGTAAGGATGCCTTTTGGGAGGTTGTTCATTCCATAATACAGATACAAGTTCTTTGTCTTAAACATCCAGGAACGATCTGTCTGTAGCTTCTTCATTTGTGAACAGATGTCTTTCAGCAGAGTGGGCAGGCAATGTGAAATGTACTGGAAAAGAATTTGAATTGATTTTAAGACTGCTGGGTTTTTTCCAGTGTGCTTTTGCTGGGCACCTGTTGACAAAAGTTATTGTTGGGAAGATCTATTATGTCATCTGTTCCATCCTCAGGCACTCTTGCTTATGATGTATTTTATTAAAATTACAATTTTACGTGATTTTGCACTCTCTTGTAGGTAACTGTGGTAAGGTTAAAGTTGCAATCAGGCAGTCAGTTTCTAAATACTTAATTCTGTTTATTAACTTGACTGTTTTCAGAAATCAGTTACCAAATTCCTCAGCCAGTCCTCTTCTAATAAACCATGGACTTTTCCAGTGTAGTAAAGGTATCTCAACAACATGGTATGTGTGCAGATTTTGTGGAAATAGGCAGATGGACAGAAATGACAGGCTGTATTAGTGCCTGACAAGAGGCAAGGCTAATGATCTCATCCCTTTGTTAGTTGTTATCAGAGAAAACCATTAATAGGTTTTGATTCATGAACTGTTTGTATCTCTGCTCTTAATTTCAAAATGAGATTAGACAAAACTTCGCACTTTTCTGTCCAGTTCCCTGCTTGCAGTAGAACAGTTAAACCCAGCAGTGTTCAAAACCTCCTACCAAAAAAGCTCTTAGATTTTCAGAAAGGGAATTCAGGGCAGATATCAAATATTTCTGTCCTTTCAACCTCCTAAAGAAGAGGGCAGTCAGTTCTCAAGCCACCATGACTGTTTGCTTAATCGATCTGCAGCACATCTGCTTTGTCTTCAGTAGCGGCTGATGCAGATCTCA
The DNA here is from genome assembly GCA_013399775.1 of Semnornis frantzii. Lineage (NCBI taxonomy): Eukaryota > Metazoa > Chordata > Aves > Piciformes > Ramphastidae > Semnornis > Semnornis frantzii. Next base: position 66,394 of record VWYK01039475.1, on the reverse strand, counting down.
AACTTGATGCACCGTGAAATGCTGCTTGCCTCAAGTGTAGAGTGCTACTGCCCCTTCATCTGATACAGGCACATTGCAGCAGCTTAAAACTCTTGTTGGCTATGTCCCAGTACAGATGGAAACTTCTTGCAGTTGTCTTTAGGATAAATACCAGAGCAGCTGGGAAGGCCAGTAACATAAAACAGAGTAGAATACATAGTGGACAACCTTGATGTACCCAAAGGGTTAAAGAGATGGGTCAGTCTACCAGAGAAATAATTACAGTTCCTGCAGAACAGGAATCCTACTACTGATCAACAGTATCTTATAGCCTCTGTTAAGGGTTATTGATCTAACTGTTGAGATGTAGTCAGCAGGCAGGAAGGGACTTTTAATTGTAAACTGGGATTTCGTACTTTTTTCTCATCTTGTGAAAGAATGTTAACAGGACACGGATATGAGTGATACCAAAATGCAGAGAGAGAGTGTGTGTGGAAAAGATAATTGATGATTATTCTTGTGCTCTTTTTTTATTTCCCTCTTCACCATACTTCTCTTCCTCCCTTCTGGACAGAACATTCCATGCACTGCCACTTGTAAACCTCTTCCCTGATGTCCTAGTGCCATTACATAAGTTTCTTTTCAATTTGAGTTAGCCTTCCATGGGAATGGCACATAATGCCTTTTGCAGTTGATTTGTCTGATACATTTGGAGAAGTTTGTGCTGTCATTCAGACTTCTGGATTTTTTTTTCTTGCTTTTGAAGGAAGTACTTGGATGTTATGTTTGGAAACATCTGAGAGGGATAGGTATTTTTCTGGGTGACACACTTGTTTGCCTCATACAGAACCTAAATAACTTTTGCACTTCCATGTTCCTGTAGTTCAGTAGCTGCTACTTCCTCATGGCTTTAAATTAAAAGTGTCATTACTTAACCACTGGAAGAACTGTTTGCTTGGAAAACCCAATATAAAGGCGTCAGAGATGCTGAGAAGTTATCCAAGGGCTGTGGAGGAGGAAGTGGCACTGAGCCCAAGGTGGCTGGCTTAACTGGTGGCCTTTCACCCCTAGAGTTGGCTCAGAGCCAGCAGCACAGCTTATGCTGCCAGCTGATGCCCTTTGCCCAGACAGAAGACTCTGGGTCAACTAAGTCTCTAAGAGTAAGCAAGCCTCTGTATATGCCCAAATTCCTGTTTGCATGAGTATAGTCTCTTGCCTGTGTTCTCCAACCATTTTCCAGTGGGATGTTATAGTTTAACATCCCTTAGAAGGGATGCTGTGTGTCAGAGAGCAGTGTGATGTCCAGGCATGAGCTGTGCAAACTGCACAAGTTTCCGTAGATGAGTTTGCTGCTCTGTGTTGCAGTGCTTCACATATCTGTAACATAGCTTAAATGTGAAAAGGTAAGGGATATAGAAAAGCTGAATATTCAATAATAAGGAGTATCACCAGAATATTTAATGGTTCGGTCAGAGCCTCCTGGAATTTTGTGCCAGAGCTGACAGTGGAACTCATTTTTTTTAAAAAGTCATTTGCCAGTCCACCTTAGGGATTCTTAGAATGGAAATGTTCTTAGGCTTAAAAATGGGAAAGTGAGCTTGCAGACTGGTGGTTGTGCTGCTTCTGAAAAGGATTCTTCAGGAAATAAAATGTTTTTCAACTGTCTCTGAGAAAAGAAATCTTACAGGAGAGGTTAGAAAATTCTCAAAGAGGTCAAAAGGATCTGTCACAGGGAGCACTGGACCAAGCCTCTCTTCAGTTTTCCGCCTCTTGCACTCTCTGGTAATAGTCCCACTCTGAATGATTTCATAGCTTGCCAGTGGGATTACTTGCAGAACCAACTGCTACCAATATGTGGTTATAGGTATCTGACTATGACCTTTTTCCAAAATGTCTCTGTGTAGAGGCACTTTGCAGTCCTCTGTTGGAAGTTTACAGTGCCAGTGTTGTTTTAGTATGTCATTTGTTGGCATCAGTTTGATGTTCTTTTGCCAGCATCTTTTATGTGTTTTTGGCTTCATTTCCTTACCCGCTGAACACTGAATTTGAGTGCAAACTTTTTTCTGCAAAGCAAGAGCTTGGACTTCCACTGTCTCTCTCTTCTTGGAGTCCTTGGAGTTCAACAGAGTCCACTGAAGTCACCAACTGCTTGTCTAATTAGAGATTTGGCAGATCAGGGCTGAAATGCTTTGCAATCAGATATTTTAATGCTCTCCCTCTTTTTTTCCTTTTCTTCACAGGAGGCCTCCTCATCTGTTTACCACGAGAACAGGCAGCACGTTTCTGTGCCGAGATCAAGTCTCCAAAGTACGGTGAAGGACACCAAGCGTGGATTATTGGCATTGTAGAGAAGGGCAACCGCACCGCCAGAATCATAGACAAACCACGAATCATTGAAGTTGCACCACAGGTGGCCACCCAGAACGTGAACCCAACACCCGGTGCCACCTCTTAATGTAGATGAAATTAGGTGTTTGTTTTTAAATAGATCTATTCCTTTATCATCCTACAATTTAAAGAACTGTAAAAAAGAAAAAGAAACTTGTTGTGTCTGCACATCTGGTGGCCTTAGGTCAGTGTATGAGTGGATACAATTAGTGAAATAAAATCCATTGCCTTTTTTTCCTGTTACATTAACTGAAGATGCACCTAATCTTGAGGCAGCTTCTGAGTTGAGAATTATATTGTTATCCAATACTGTTGATTCATTTTGAATCTTTAGACACTTATCTCTTGCCGCATAGGCTCTTTTTAAAGGTGCTTTCACGTAGCACAGACATTACCAGTAGTAGTGTCAAATAGCAGTTTGTGTCCTTTCATTATATGTATATTTATCATAAGTCTAATTTTGATGCCTTGAGTGATACCCCAGAAAGGCAATAAATGGATAAGTGACACAGTGGGTTTACCCAGTAGTACGAGGGTTGCATGATTACATTCAATCTTTGATGATTTTTTTTTTTTTTCTTTCCCCTTTAATTTTTGGTTTGTTTGTTTTTTGGTAAGGTTTAGTCTTACCCAAGAGCATTTCCAGCCCTGGACATTGCTTGGTAGTGCACTCTGTTAACAGGCAAGTGCTGACTTTGCATGGAAAGCGCTTCAGAGTCGAAGGAGTTGTTTTTGATTTCATTATTTGTAGACCTGACAATATTTACTGTATTATCAATGATTGTTTTCTTTCTTGATAGTAAGGAAAATAATAATTCTCTTTTTTTTCCTACAATGTGATTGGATGTGCTATAGTGCAACAAAGGTTTTGCAGACCAAAAGGAGGTAACTGTATAATAATCATTTACAATTCACTATATAAATAACCACACAAATAATTTTTAAATATAATCAAACTAAAATAAACCTCTGTTCTGTGGATGGTAGTGTTTAATACATTTATATTTTGTATAGTGATTACAGGCCCTTTTTGTTTCTTTAAAATCAGCTGCTGTTTAGCATAATTCTTAGTATTATTTTGTTCTTTGCTCAAATACATTTTTCTGCACGCTTTTGTGATCTGTGTTTAAAATCTACAATTGCCAACATTGCAGCTTGGTCTTCAGCTTGTTATTCAAAATAAATATTTAATTTTTTTTATTGCTCTTGTAGAAGTGCATGAACTTTTTTGATTTCTTGCTGAATTACAAACTGGAGAGAGGAGAAATCCTCCTTTTTTATTTTATTGCAAGTGTAACTGTATTGATGGTTGTTACTACTCCTTTGATCAGTTCTGCACCCTGTGATGTCCAGTGGTAATCTAGAATATCTCCACCTGACTCTGAAAACTGGGGGCAAGTAGGTTATCTCCAAGTGTATGGTCCACTTCATTTTGGTTTTATCAACACAAAGTATGTATTGCGTTTGAATTGTTTGCTGTTCAAGTTCTCCTGGCTGTACCTGCTGTAAGCTGGGGGAGAGTTCATATCTGTGCTATGTGGAACAGGTGCTGGAACCTGTCTTGTCCAATGGCATGGTAAGCTGCTCTGCTGCAGCAGGCTCATTGCTCTGCCCAGCACACCATGCTGTTCTGCTGAGCGGGACTGAGCACTCTTCACTCAAACAGGTCTTCTTATGCTTTTCTCCTTAAGGAGAAGACCAGGAAGAAGAAAAACATGGATAATCATTACAGCAAGAACTACAAAAGCTTCTCTCTGAGTGAATCACTGAAGATGAACGAGTCATGTGCATCGCCTAAGGTTAAATTTCCAGTCTTGCTCCTCCTGATAACTATGGCAAAACTTGGCTCATCTGTTTTTCCACTCAGTAGTGTCCTCAACAGGTACCTCAGGCAAAGCTTGATTTTTTGTTTGTTTGTTTTTTAAATTTTTTTTTTCTTCCCCTCCTTTTGGGGTAACCTGAACTACAGAGAACCTTCTCCTTTTCCTGGAGAAGTCTGCAAGTTACATGTTCAACACATGAGTAACTGAGTTTTAGACTTTGCTTGTGAGGGGAAAAAAAATTTAAAATATGATTAGGTTTCTTACAGCAGTTCTGAAAACAAAGCATCAAAAAAGTTGTCTGCACGCACAAAAAAAGATAGCAATTTCATTCTTTTTTTTTTCCCCCCTTGCCGTTGGTGAAGTTTTTCCTGTACCCTGATAAAAAACAAGCTGGCTGCCGTTCACCTTCTTTGTGGTCATGACAAGACTAGCACTACACAGATGACTTTATTAGAAACTCCTGAACTAGATCATTAGGTGTGCAAAGCAGTTGAGTACTTCTGTGTCAAAGCACTTGATACAAAGATCTGCTGTGGGCTAGATATGTGTGTGAAGCTCAACCTGAGCACTACAACTGGTACTCAGTAAGATACTGTTTGGGTTGGTTTTGTGGTGTTTTTTTTTCCCACTTGTTTTGTCAGTTAGTTCATCAGATAGCTGTGAAAACCAACACTTCTCCTTCCCTAGATGTGTCTTGAGTGGTAGAAGGTTCACCTCCAAGGGGAAGGGTGTGCAGAAGAAAGTTGCCTAGCCAGCAAGGTGAGTTAAAATCCACAGCCATCTTACCAGCCTTTCACGGCAAGGACTGTTCAGCTGGACCTTGAGAGGAAAACTTCCCTGTGCAGCTGCTGAAGCCAGATATAAGCAGAGTCCCTCTCAGGTGAACTGATGGTCAGAGCCCCTCCTTATGTTTCCTGATGGCCAAAATGTACATCCCTAAGTGATGAGTGGATGACTATTGACTTGGGAAGTTCTCTGTTAGCATCACCTCAGCAGTTAAGGAGTGTGATGATTTAGTGTGATGTGCAGGAAGTTTTAGGACTTGTTTAGCTAAATAAGAGATTATAGATGAAGCAGAGGCTGTATGGAGGGTATATTGCACTGGACTAGCAGGTCTCAAGTCATGAATCTTTAAGCAAGACATTTAAAGATCTTATTTTTAACAAGGATTTTTGAGATACTGGTATCAAAAAGCTATAACAAAGAATTTTTCCTTGTTCCATTAGCTGTGTCCATCTATAACAAATGTAATGTACTTCATTTGCATATATAGATACCCCTGCCTGCACTAGGCATCTATCCCTCTGTACGAGAAGGCTGCTTGTAGAACACTGAAGCTGTGAGAGAGTGAAGATGAAAAATAAAAGATTTAATAATTGGGATATTCACTAGCCTTAACAATAGATTTGATCAGCAGCGTATAATGGAGAGCTTTAATATGTTGCTTTGCTTTCCCCCTGCATCTGAGAAAAGCAGCACTCTTGAAATTCTGTCATGGCAGTATATGAATTCAGAACGTGTTTTTTGGTTTGTTGGGTTTTAGGTTTGGGGTTTTTTTTGGGGGGGTGGGTGGGTTGCGGTGTTATTTGGGGTTTTTTTTAGTTATTGTTTTGCTTCCTTGTTGCAAGAAATTGAGGACTGNTTTTTGGGGGGGTGGGTGGGTTGCGGTGTTATTTGGGGTTTTTTTAGTTATTGTTTTGCTTCCTTGTTGCTAGAAATTGAGGACTGACCCTTTTCTACTTAGGAGATATGAAAATTGATGTGAATGTTGCAGGGATAGGGCAGCAAACCTCAGTGACTGTGGTGGGAACAGATGGGTACAATGGCCACTACTCACTTGTGTACTGATTTTTCACTGAAATGTCTCGTGAACAGTTGGGAAGAGGCCCCTTTTGGGGAGTACATCTGCATTTTGACCACAAGATGTGATTGGCACCCTCTGTGGCTGGTGCTTGGAGAGGAAAGGTTAATATGACATCTTGTTCAGCCTTTGGATAGGCATTTTTCCTAGGTAGGGTGCTTATAAGGGAGAAGGAGAGCCTTTTGGGGAGCTGTAAGGCCCTCAGAAGGAGCAATAGTAAGACCTGTGTGTCAGCTCACTAACTCCTAAGGTCAGCTGGCATTGCAAGAACCAACCATGAAGGAAGAACTTCTATTTTGTTAAGCTCTTGGTGCCCAGAGCTGTCTATGGTGGATCCAGCTGTCTCTGGTACATCTGAAGGTGCTGGTGTCTAGGAGCGAGTGGGCAGCCACTGCTCAGAAATCAGGGACAGCTGTAGCCCAGAGACTGTTCTGCATGCTGGAGAGGCCAGACTGCAGTGCCTCAATAGGTGGGTAGGGGTTGTCCAAAGCTTGACAGTCATTAGAAGCCAGGAATCAGAGACTGCCTTTGTGGAAGGCAATGCCACGCCACTTGTGTCTCAACATGCCATGTGTCCTCCACATGGAGGATTTCCTCCAAGTGTGTCTAAACTAGCTTTAGGCTGACTTGCTTTGCTTCTAGCAGCAGCAGCAGTTTAAAGCACTTCAGTACAAGCTGAACCTGACTATGGTTCCAGGCATGCACCTCATTGCCTGTCCCATCTCCAGATCACACTACATCTTTCTTTCTATCTCCCAAGACATCCTTAAGCTAATGATGATATTCCAGCTGGTTTGTGCTTTTGCATGCTGTTGTTTTTTAAGGCACCAAAAAGCTGTTGCCCCATATCTCCAGCCTTCAGAGAGGTGCAAAGAATAACAAGAGAGAAATGGTTCTGATACTTCTAAGGTAAGTACTACATCTGTGTTCAGATGCACATTCCTTATTGTTTTAGGTCAGTGGGGGAGTGCTCCTACCACTACAGCTGAACTTGCAGAATAATTTGGTTTGGAACAGATACTTTACACTGTCTTGCTGCAGGAGATTTAGCTGGAGACCACTGAAGCAGATCAAGCATTTTCAAGTCCATGGGACCTTGTGGAATTTACCTGTAGGGGCCAACATGATTGCAAAGCTGCCATCTCTCCTGGTGCCAGGAGAGGTTCCCCATGACTGAAAAAAGGCAAATGTTTTCACCAAGGGGAAGAAAAGGAATTTAGGGATCTCAGTCTCTTTCAAAAAGATTATGTATTCCAATCCTCATGAATTTGCTGTGTCCATCTAAGTACACTAAGGACTAGATGACGGGGAACTACCAGCAGAGATTTACCAAAGGAATATTGGGCCTGGCCAAGATCCTCAGCTTCTGTGATGGAGTGGCTTTGCAGACTAGAGTAGGGCAACATGCAGCCTCCATCTTGACCTTAGGAAGGCTTTTGCCTCCTGGGATAAGCAGACTACAAGAAGTGAAAACAGGATGAACTGCCAGGCTCAAAAGTGTTGGGATCAGCAGTAGAAAGTGCAGTTGGTCCTGACCACTGGAGAGCAAGGCTGCCACTGAGAAGTACCACAGCAGGCAGGTTGGCAGGAACCCCTTGAAGTTCAGCAGAGTGCTGTACCTGTCATGGCATAGCCCTGTGCTGAGGTACAAGTTGGATCCTGCCTGCCTGCAAAGCTGTTTTACAGGAAAGGACTCAACAGACAACTGGAAGTAAGCAGTGCATGCTTGCAATGAAGAGAGCTGATTGCAGGCTGGGCTGTGTTGGCAAGAATGCAGGGTCAAGGGAAGTGGTTCTTCCCCTCTGTTAGGCGGTTTGTGAGATTACATCTGGACACTGTGTCTGGTTTTAAGCTTCCCAGCACAGATGCTTACATCCCAGACTGAGTTATGTGGAGAACCACTAAAATGAGGGGGCTGAAGCACATGGTGCACAAGGAAATGCTGAGAAAACAGCTCAGCCTGAAGAAGGGAAGGCTCCAGGGAGATCCTGCAGCTGTCTTTGAGTACCTAATGCGGGAAGAAAGAGGAGACAGCCAAACTCTTCCTGAATGTTTACAGCAAAACTGAGGCAAGAGGCACAAATTGCAGGAAGAAAAATTCTGTATGATGTGGATGGCCAAACACAGAAATGGAGTGCAGAGACTGAAATTTCAGTCCTGAGATATACTTAAATCTGACTGCACTCCCTGTGGCCCCAACCCCTGATGCTCTGTGCAGAGAACAGACCACGCCAGCAAAACCCAAGGCAGAGGATTCAAGGCACTTGACCTTCTCCATGTACTTTGTCAACACATTCCCCCTATTATGTTCTCTATTGGGTCCACATTTTCCCTTGCCTGCTTTTTGCTGCTGATGTATCTGTAGAAGCCCATTTTGAATCTTCTGATGCTGAGAAATAAGGCTGCGTGTTGGTGGTGGATTATGTTGCTTGTCTTGTTATTGTCTCATCTGCATCTGTTTTCCCTGGCACCTAAGTTAAAAAAGCTAATTTTGCTGCGTTGGAGCAGCTGCCACTTCTCACCACAGTGAATTAGGCTTTCAGAAGACCTCATCTTTGGAATTACAGTCCTGATCATAATGTGGATTTTAATAGTCAGTTGAGATGCTTATTAAATTATAACCCTGTGCTTTAGGAGCATTCCTGTATTATGGGAGAAATCTCAGTCATTTAGCTTGTATTAGTTTTGCGATTTAATGAACAGAAAACATTAAAAGCCAAATGCAAAACAGCTGTATAAATATGTTCTATAAAATTCAGGAGACTTATAGATATAGCTGTGAAAATACTTTGCAAAGACACAGCCCTTCTTAAATGCCATTAATTTTAGTAAGATGAATGTCATCACCAGTTCTCTTAATGAAGAAAATCTCTTCTTTCTGAAGTTCATGAGATTCAGTCAGTACTTTAGTGAATTAGTAGCAATGAATTTGAAAGTTTTTCACTCTGGACTGCTTTGTGTGTTTGTATTTTTTTTTTT
>VWYK01039475.1:24559-57330 GCA_013399775.1 Semnornis frantzii | reverse complement strand
TTTTTTTTTTTTAATGAAAATCAGATTAAGATGCAAAGGACAGGGTTTGTCACATATCCATTCACTTCTGTTTTAGAGTGTGTGGCTACAGCACAACCAGCTGTCATGCTGTTGATGTCACTGCGTGATTCCCAGTGCTGCAACCCAGAGTGATGGCAGCAATACCTGAGATCAGTCTCTTGTATTATATCTTGATGGTGGACTGTATTAGTGAGGGTACAAATGAAGGGCAGTTACCTCAACCACCCACTCCACTGCATCCATCTTGGCACAGAGTCCTGAATAATTTTGAGGTGTTATACACAGGGTGGTCCAGTGATGTGGGAGTTACTGCACAAGCCAGTACTACTGGGTGTTTCTGGTAGTGTTATCAAGATCACCACAGAAGCAAAACACTTGAGTCACAACAACCCCATGCAGTGCTACAGTCTCGAGGCAGTGGCTGAAAGGCTGCCTGGCTGAAAAGTACCTCAGGGTGCTGGTTGACAGCTGGCTGAACATGAGCCAGCGGTGTGCCCAGGTGGCCAAGAAAGCCAACAGAATCCTGGCTTGTGTCAGAAATAGCATAGCCAGCAGGAGTAGGGCAGTGATCAAAATGACCATGCCTCTGTATGCAGCACTGGTGAAGCCACACCTTAGATACAGTGTTCAGTTTTGGACCTCTCATTACAAGAAAGACATTGAGGTGCTGAAGCATGTCCAAAGAAGGGCAGTGAAGCTGCTGAAAGGTCTAGAGAGCAAGGTCTTATGAGGGACAGCTGAGGACCATGTTGTTTATTCTGGAGAAAAGGAGGCTGAGTGGAGAACTTCTCACTCTCTACAGCTACCTGAAAGGAGATTGTACTGCAGTGTCAGTCTCTTCTCCTTCTGCAATAGAACAAGAGGAAGCAGCCTCAGGTTGCACCAGGGGATTGGATATTAGAAGACATTTCTTCACCAGAAGTCCTGGCACAGATGCCCAGGGGAAGTGTTGAGTCACCATCCCTGGAGGTTTTGAAAAGACATGTCAATGGTGCTTAGGGCCATGGTTTAGTGGTGGCTGGGTAGTGCTGGGTTGATGGTTGGACTTCTGATAATCTTAAAGGTCTTTTCCAACCTTCTAAAAGGTTTCTAAAAGGAATAACTTCTAAAAGGATTCTAAAAAGGAATAATTGTATTTAATGCACAGAGAAATTAGGTTGTTGAGGCTCCTCTTGTATAAAAATGCATATATGTATAAAAAATTATATATCTGTATGTAAGTCTGCATTATGCATGTATAAAAGCATCTTGCTTTTCAAACACCAAAATCAGGACAGCAGAGTCACTAAGTACTTTTTGGTTTTTTTCAGATATGAAAGACTTTCTGCATAAGATGCTGTCAAACACACACTCGTGGAAGAAATACCTACATTGTAAACAGGTCTGTGTCAGAATTGGCATGTGCAGTATCATTTCACTCTAACTTTGCCATGGGACTGTTGCTTGAGTTTTGAAAGGGATGAAGATATATTGAGGTCCCTCTTTTCAGTGTGGATTGTGGAGGCAATTGCAGCATGTATCTGAATTATAAATAAGAGTCTTCAGCGCAGTTATGACTTCAGTAAAAAATGCACCTAGAGTAAGTTTTGTTAAACTTTACCCCTCATTTGAATTTCATTAGAGGGACTTTTATTAACTTTGTTTACCTTTGACTAAGAGGTTTCCTATAGCTCAGGAGTCAAAGGTCTGATTTTATTGACAATGAAGAGCTTGGTGCTGTTGCTTGCTGCTGTTAGCTCTCCCTTCACAGTGCATGTACACTTGCCTTTGTGACTACAAAAACAGATTTTAGAGGTGTGTTTTTTTTTTCCCTGCCTTTCTAACCTTGTTTGTCCCACTTTTGTGGCATGCAGCAGCCTGTGTTTTGTCATGGCTCCCAAAAAGAGTGACTCCACCAAACATAGATGGAACCACTTAACCACAAGAGCCATAAAGAGGAATGCAGCCTGGCCCAGTCAGCTGCCACAAACGAAATGCATAAACCTGCTCTGCTACATCTTTACGTGAATCCTTGGGAATTCTGACACTGAGTTTTGAAGACAATCAGCTTTGAGGATACAGCTTAAGTTCAGAAGCACTTCTTTAGCTTCTGTTTATCTGTAGCACTAATATAAAGCTTAGTATATTGACAGCTGAACCTATGTCATCTTGGATTGCAGGAAAACCTGTTGCAAAATGGAGTTGAGCTTCCTAAAGTAGCTGTAATGCAGAGTTTTGGTGCACACCTTATCATCATGAGACTGCCTGGAGCAACTGTGGACTTAATGGTGCATCTTTGGGAGCAGAGCTTGGCTGGATTGCCCATGAACAAATTGGCAGGTGTGAAGAGGTGTTGGGCTAGCAAATAAATAGCAAAATAATATCAATTCTTAGCACAATTTCCCTCTGCTCCTGCTATCCAGCTTATAATATTGCATATATTTATTACTGGGTTTGTTCCCCTCAATTTACCTCTCTTCTCTTTTCTCCTGGCTCTCTCCTTAAATCCTGAATTTCATCTCCTGGGAGAGTAAGTGAGAGAGCAGCCCTCATGGCTGGACCTGGAGCAGGCAGCAAACTGCCTGCTCCCACCTTCACCCTCCTCAGAGCTGTCTCACCTCTCTGCTCTGTCCTGTCAATGATGAATCCCCTTGGCCCACGGAAAGAGGAAGGGTAGAGAGCAGCAAATTCCAACAGGAGATATCCCACCTTCCAGCATCATCTGCTTCACTAAGTAGGCCTTGAAGGACTGGCTGTCCCAACAACGGCACAAGCTAGTCAGAACCATGACAACGGTGCCTGAACTCTGCAGACATGCATCGTGAGGCTCTACAGTGCAGTGGCAGGAAGGACATACACAAAGATGTTTTAAATCATCTTCTGAACTTTGATGTAGGTCTTAGAGGGCTGTTTTCAGTCCCCTAATATTCTTCTCAAATGTGCCACTTGATGCACTCATGGTGTTAATGAAGGCAGAAGGCAGATGAGAGCACGCCAAGAGCAGGGTATATTCAATATGCCACTTTTAAGCTTCAGAAGAATACCAAACCTCTACAACTTTTATTTTTTTTTTTTTCAACTTCTAGTGGCAATTGCCTGATTTTTATGCTGCTTTTCCTCTTCCCACCTCACATTTTCCCATTTAGGCATATTTTCGCCTCCTCTCCCACCTCCCCAGGTACTACACTACACCTCCTTTTCTCCTTCTCTTTCTGAGAAACACCAGAGCTGTCCCTAAAGGCTGTCCAGAAAGGCCATCCAGCACAAGCAGCACAAGGCCGTGCCTCGGGTGTGGATGTGATGCAGCCTGCAGACATCATGTCTGTTAGTGCAAGTGCGGTTCTTGGGAAGCACTCCCCAACCACGTCAGTGGGACAGCAGGGCTGTAAAAACCTCTCCGAGCTGCTTCATGGAGGCATTAAACAAGCTCTGCCAGCCTCCAGAGAGACAGGAGAGCGAAAATACCGCGCCTGCCCGTGGTCTGTGCCCGAGCACCAAGTGCTACTCTCTTTGCAGGGCTGACGAAATCCTGGCAGCTCACAACTGCTGGCAGAGAAGGAGAGAAACATTCGAAGTGGGAGGACGTGCAGAGCACGTGCGGAGCGTCCCCCACGGCCGCCCCGGCCGCAGCAGTCCCTCCCGGCCGCAGCAGTCCCTCCCAGCTGCACACGCAGCCAGGCCAGCTTCCTGCCGCCTCTCTGAGCATGCACGGCCCCAGCGCATGTGCAGCGGCTGCGGGCAGACGCCAGCGGGGCACGGCTCCTCCCGGTTGTACGGCTGTGTGCGTGGGGTCAGGCTGACGACGGAGCTGTCGAGCTGCTCGGGCGCAATGGAGCTGGTCGGGAAGCGGTCAGGGCCGGCGGCTCGGCTGGACATCATCCTCCGGCACCTCTCCCCACGGCTGGGAGCAGCCCCTGAGCCTGTATCCTTTCCGTTAAGGGATCGGAGCGGGGAGGAGCGGAATGTTGGCTTAATTGAGTCGGGACCCTGCTTCCCGCACCCCAGCGAGCTTTGCCCATCGCTCCCCTCACCCGGGTGCTTGCGTGTACCTGGGTGCGAGGAAGGTGTCCGCGGTGCTTTGCACTACGAGGACTCCCTGCCCGGGAGGGACGCACGGGCAGAATCCCTGCCCTGTGCCCTAGTCATGGAGGGAGTGACGTGCGGGACGTCCGTGCCCCGCGCAGCCCCTCAGCACCAGGGCAGCGTTTCCCCTGACAGCCCGTTCTGGTGTCGGCACCCGCACCACCCTGAAAACCTCTTGTTGCCTGGCGCTTTCTTCCTGAGCTTCATCCCTGCAACCTGTTGGGTGCTGCTGTGCATCTGATGACCTACCGGCTCTCGACCCAGCCCCACATGGCAGGTCTGCAACGGCACTCAGCGCGGGGTCGCCTGCAGCACGTTGTCCTAGAGGTTTCTGAGTTTGAGGATGATAAACTCTGCGAGGCTTAGCAATTGCACAGCCAGTCTCAGACTTTGATGAAAAGGTACAGACCTGACAGCAACAGGGAGAGATTTAAAAGTTTGGTTTGTGATAGGAAATGAGTTGAAGGCTGCCATACACATCAGAGAAAGGAAACCAAGGCTGAAATTTTCACGTTGGCCAAAAGTGAAATGAATATAACTTGCTGCTAAGATTTGTAAAGCTGCTGCTGTAAATCTTCCTTTAAAAATTTTGATAGTTTGAGATGTTGCTGATTCTGAGTGAGAGCTGAATGCTGATAGGTTAGCTCTGAATTACAATACATTGGTGAAGAGGATGTGATGGATGTAGAATCATAGAATGGTCTGGGTTGGAAGGGACCTCTGAAGGTCATCTAGTCCAACCTCCTCTGCAGTCAGCGGGGACATCTTCAACTAGATCAGGTTGCTCAGTCCTGTGGAGCCTCACTTTGATATCTCCAGGGATGAGGCCACAACCACTGCCCTGGGCAGCCTGTTCCAGTGTTCCACTGTTCCACTACCCTCATGATAAACAACTTGTTCCTAACATCCAATCTAAATCTTCTCTTCTCTAGTTTGAAGGCATTGCCCCTCATCCTAGCACTACAGGTCTTTGTAAACAGTCTCTCTCCATTCTTCTTGTAGGCCCTCTTCAGGTATTGGAAGGTCACTGTTAGGTCTCCCTAGAGCCTTCTCCAGGCTGATCAAGCTACTTCAGCCTGTCCTTGTAGTGGAGGTTCTCCAGCCCCCTCATCATTTTTGTGAGCCTCCTCTGGACCTGCTCCATCAGGTCCACATCCTTCCTATACTGAGGACTCCAGACCTGGACAGTGCTTGAGGTGAGGTCTCACCAGAGCAGAGCAAAGTGACAGAATCACCTCTCTGGATCTGCTGGCAATGCATCTTTCGATGCAGCCCAGGATGTGATTGACCACCTGGGCTGCAAGCACCCACTATCTGCTCCTGTCCAGCTTCTTGCCCATTAGCACCCTCAAGTCCTTTTCCACAGAGCTGCTTTCTATCACCTCTATGTAAAATTAAACTTAGAATCATAGAATGATCTGGGTTGGAAGAGACCTTAAAGATCGTGTAGTTCCAACCCCCCCTGTCATGGGCAGGGGCATCTTCCACTAGAACAGGTTGCTCAAAGTCCTGTCCTACATGGCCTTGTAATGCTTCCAGGGAGGGGTCACCCACAGCTACCCTGGGTAACCCATTCCAGTGTCTCCTCACCCTCACTTTAAATAATTTCCTCCTAATAGATAGTCTAAATCTACCTGCTTCCATCTTAAACCGTCTACCTTCTCTTATCACTATAAACCTTTGTGAAAAGTCCATTCCTCACTTTCTTGTAGGCCCTCTTCAGGTAGTGGAAGGCTGCTCTAAGGTCTCCCCAGGGCATTCTCTTCTCCAGACTGTACAGTCCCAACTCTCTCATTGTGTCCCAGAAGGGGAGATGTTCCAGTCCTCTGATCATCTTCTTGGCCATCCTCTGGTCACGCTCCAACACTTCTATGTCCCTGTGCTGGCACCTCAAGGTGGGGTCTCACAGGAGCAGAATAGGAGGGGGAGAATCACTTTCCTCATCCTGCTGGTCACACTGCTTTTGATGTAGCCCAGTACACAATTGCCTTCTGGACTGCAACCACACATTGATGGTTCATACCATCAACTGATACCCCCAAGTCCTGCTCCTCAAGACTGCTCTGAAGCTGTTTTCTTCCCAGCCTGTATTTGTATTTGCACAATAGAGAGTTTATTACTGCCTTGCTCATACCCAGTTTCCTTTTGTAGTTGCTTTAAAGGATCAGTGCATGAGAGATTCGCCTGTGCTGGTTGTATTGTATTGTAGATGACTTATTTCTGCATAACAGTGGGAAAAGTAGTTTTACAGAGTCCTCTCCTGTGGCCTCAGGAAAGAGGAGAAGCAGCAGAAGGTGAAATTCTTTGGTGCTTGGTGTAGGAGCTAGAGGCAAGTGCTGCATTGGTAACACTAGCACTTAGCTCCTTACGGGAGGGTACTTGAGAAAAAGCCACATTCACAAGTGCCTGTAGAGGATCTCCATCCCTACAGCTGATTTCAGCTTGGGTACTGCCTGGTTTGGGAGGCTGTGGAAGTGGAAATTTTCTCCAAATGCAGGCAAACAGGATATTCAGAAAGCCAGTGCACAGCTGGACTGACTTGGGGGTTTGTCTTCTGTAGGTCAAACTATGATGCTGATGGCAGAGTGGTGGCTGTCAGGCCTAGACCCATCTCACCTGGTGTCTGTGAGATGTGTGCTTCCAAGTTCAGTGTGCTTGTCTTAGATATGCAGGAGTTTGCACTATGCCTTAGGCCTATGCAATGAAGTGCTTTGGAGAAGCTTCTGGGGATCTTGAGCCCTGCTGTGCCCACGCTTCAGTCTCTCCAAAAGTGTTTACATCTCAGTGACCACATGTATTATATAGCCTGCTTGGTTGGCTAACGTGCCTGTGAATTCATTTTTTCCTAAAAGTGTGTGTGAGGGGAAGGGAAACATTTAAATACTCTTTGTCTCTAAAACGAGTTGCCAGCTCCTTCCCAGTCTGTATACTTCTTGTTTTCAGTCCTCCAAGCAGCTCCAGCCTGTGCATTAAGCAGTGCTAGGTGGCAAAAGCAAACTCAGTAAGAGGTGCTGCAAAGCCTGGGAGGACTCCAGCACTTGGTGGGCTTGTCTGATGTTCCTCTGTTCTGGGAGGTGGAGGTGTGCTGGGGAGGGCATGACAGCTGGGAGTTCAACCAGTGCCTGTGTGTCCACGAGCTGTCTGGACATTTAGGAGACTGAATGGCCAAGAGCCCCATTTTCACTGGAATTTTGTACTAACTTCTCTGTATGTGAGCTGGTGTTTTATGCTTCTGTGCCAGTCCTGCTACTCTGAAGGTAGGAAAGACTAATTTTTTTCTTTTTTTAAAGGAGCAAAATAAACATGACTGTGAATTGAATATTCAGCACAGCACTTATCTTTAAGATCAACCCTGCTGTAGGATTCCAGACATATGTGTAGATTGTTCTTCTACTCTGTTCTGCTTGAATGTGTATTCCTTAATTCCCACCCCAGACAAGTGTTCCTGCTTCAGCCCAAGTTAGTGCTGTGGCTCATCCAGGGCGGTTTCGGTAAGCTTTGTTCTTTCACTGAAGAGACAGAAAAGAAATAACTCAGTCCTTTTTTAGCACATGCGCTGATCACAGAATCATAAAATGGCTTAAGTTGGAAGGAACCTTAGAGATCATCTGCTCCAACCTCCCCACCATAGGCAAGGACACCTCTCAACTAGACTCGACTGCTCAAGGCCTCATCTAACCTGGCCTTAAACACCCCCAGGGAGGAGGCATCCATAGCCGTCCTGGTCAACCTGTTCCAGGGTCTCACCTCCCTCATGCTGAAGAACCTCTTCCTAAAATCCAGTCTAAAACTACTCTCCTTCAGCTTCAAACCATTCCATTTTGTTCTGTTGCTAGACACCCTTATGAAAAGACTCTCTACAACCTTCCTTTCAGATGTTGGAAGGCAGCTGTAAGGTCCTCACAGAGTCTTCTCTAGGATGGAGACAAGTCTAGGAGACAGCTCCTTCAGCCTCTCTCTTAGCAGAGGTGTTCCACCCTTGGATGAACTTTGTGGCCCTCCTCTGGACTCGCTCCAGTAGCTCTGTGTCCTTCTTATGATGGGGATACCAGAACTGGATGCAGTATTCAAGGTGGGGTCTCAGAAGAGCAGTGTAAAGGGGAAGAATCACCTCTCTCGATCACTAGACATTGCATAGCCTTCCATTTTGCAAGGGTATTCACCTTTGTTTAGCTGCAGTTTAATAGAAAAGCTTAACCATGCATCTTGAACATGTCTGAGGGGCAACTACCACAGAGATTGCTCTGTCTGCTTCAGTGTCTCTGTTGAGGCCAGAGCTGCTGTGGACCAGTCCCAGCTTTCCTGCTTACTTCTCCACTTTGGGAGGTGTGCTGGTTTGAGGCTAACTGGAATAGTTTAATGAAAAAAATTCTATTATAGGCTGTGAAAAGAAAACAACAGTGATGTCTACTTCACTCATAGGCTTGCTGCAAAGTATCAAAACAAGGACACAAACATAGATAAGACAGAATCTCTCTGTTGGAGTTGATGTTTTCTCCCTTAGAAATATTGGGTGGGTGTGGGCATTCACAGCCATGGGCACTGCTGGCTCAGCTGGGACATGGGAAATGCTGCACGCCTGCAGAGCTGAGGTGGGCATGCAGGTAGGGAGGGTTTCTCAGCGATACTCCCCAGCAGCTGATGATGCCCTCCTCTTCCTGCCAAGTCTCACTGATGCTGCTCCAGGTGTTCTGCCCAGCCTCACTAATGTCTTTCTTCTTTGTGTCTCAGCTACACCCTGGACAATGATGTCCTCACTATGGAACAGAGGCAGTTCTATGAAGACAATGGGTATCTGCTCATTAGGAAGCTTGTTTCTGATGAAGACATTGAGCGCTTCAGGTATTGGGCACTTGCCTAAGGTGCTGGAGGGCCCTGTGAGCAGCAGCATCCTGAAGGAGCCCTGGGTAGCTGGATGAAGCTGGACTCTCAACATAGATGTTTTCTCTGCTTTGCAGAAAGGAGTTTGTGAGGATCTGTAAAAGAGAAGTGACGCCACCAGGAGCTATGATTATGAAAAACGAGTCCCTGAGATCCCAGTATGGTCAGTCTGAAAAAGTTGTTAATAAAGTGCAGGACTTCCAGGAAGATGAAGAACTGTTCAGATACTGTACTCTGCCAGAAGTAAGATAACAAAAAAGAGAGTGGTGGTGGAAGAGCCTGTCTAGAGTGTATCTATGGTTTAATGCCTGTGGGAAGAAGCTTTCTGTGATTCCACTGAAGCCGTGTCCTTTACCCTTAGAGCCCCTGTATGGCACTCCCATAATTACATATGTGGAGAAGGAATACAAGCCATCTTTTAAGAGTGTTCTGCATGAACGTGGGATGGATGATGGTCAGGGCAGAAGACTTAAAGCACTGGTCCTCTGCTTCTGTGGTGTGGAGCCAATCAGGAATTCAACTACCCCAAACCATGCCGTGATGGCAGGACAGATGAGCAGCATTTTTAGAATGCCTTATCCAGGGAAAGCATCTGCTCTCTGTGGCAGAGAGCCACAGCTTTGTGAAATTAGGGCCCTCCCAATCTTATCAACCCCACCCAGCAGCCTGTTGCCCCATCTCCCATCTTGCCTTCCTGCCACTGTGCTTGTTTGTGTGCCATGCCAGGTCTCACCTCCTGTCCTGCACCCTTCCATCCCAACGTCCTCCCCCTCTCCCCTAGTGCTGAGCCAAACATTCAGATCGTAGTGCTTCCTCAGCAATCTTTCCTCTTGCATTTCACATTTTTAGTGTTTTTTCTAATGCTTTCTTCCCTGTAGGTCCTCAAATACGTTGAGTGCTTCACAGGACCAAACATCATGGCAATGCACACCATGCTGATAAATAAACTTCCAGATTCTGGTAAGGAAAACTTGGATAAGAGAGAAACTGTTGAGTGCATGCTGTCCATCTGGCCAGAAACAAAGAATCATAGGATGGTTTGTGTTGGAAGGGACCTTAAAGATCATCTAGTTCCAACCCCCCTGCCATGGGCAGGGACACCTTCCACTAGACCAGATTGCTCAAGACCCCATCCACCCTGGCTCTTGAGCCCCTCCAGGGAGGGGGCATCCACAACCTCCCCGGGCAACCTGTTCTAGTCTCACCACCCTCACTATAAAGAATAACTGTGAAAATTTATGAGGCCGCTTTGGTAATAGCTTGTTGTTGTTTCTCACCTTGGCTTAGTGAGATAACATTTCTTGTCTTTCGACATTCAGTGGAAGCTTACTTGCTAAAGACGGTGGCTGTCTTGGCTGCACCAAGGAACTCCAGGAAGGCAAGAGAGCTCCCTATTCAGCCAGCTATGTTTGCTTAGAGGCTCAGGGTTTAAA
Source organism: Semnornis frantzii (assembly GCA_013399775.1). Classification (NCBI taxonomy): domain Eukaryota; kingdom Metazoa; phylum Chordata; class Aves; order Piciformes; family Ramphastidae; genus Semnornis; species Semnornis frantzii. The sequence goes on along the minus strand of VWYK01039475.1, from coordinate 46,933 downwards.
GGAGGAGGTGCTTTTTAAGCACAGCTTTTCACATGTGTTGGAAATGGCTCTCTCATCAGGCCTTGATAAAACGCGGTAAACACAAAGCTCATCCTTCACTTTTGTATGCTTCTGGTCTCCTGGAGTTTGTATGCTCCTGGTCACGCTGACAGTCGTATGCCCAGTGCTTTCATATGAAGATACTTGAATAGGTGCCAAAAGAAGGACCTGGAAGCCTGGCTTTGGCTGCTGCTGCTGGAAATTGAGATCATCATTGTGATGGTTTGGGAGTTACCCCCCTGCCCCCCCTCTTTATAAAATCACCCAGACTAGACTCAGCCAGCTGGAAGTTAAGGACTGAAACTTAGCACAATGTACAAGCAGATATATACACAATAGACATGAGCAGTTACAGAAATATACAAGTTAAAAGTAATACAGAAACACAATCCCCCTCCCAGAAACCAGAGTCCCCAGGAGGGGCTCCCAACCACCCTTCCACCTTCTCTCTTACCCCAGGGTCTGGCTTACGTGCAAGGTGAGTTTGGAGGATTGGCCAGGGGGGTTAGAAGCAGAGTGGTTAGTTAGGTTACTCAGCAGAAAGGAGAAGACAAGAACAGCTAGAGAAGCCAAGGCTCTCTGAGTGTCTTATCTATGTTCGAGTTTTTGTTCTTATACATCTCAGCAAGCCTATGAGTGAAGTAGACATCACCAGTGTTTGCTTTTCACAGCCTATAATATAATTTTCTCCATTAAAATATTCCAATTAGCCTCAAACCAGCACAATAATTTATACAAGGGTGATGGGCAAGGAGAGAGGAAGAGAACCATATGAACCATTTACACTTTTTCAAAATAGCTTTGACTCTGCAGAAGCTGTTGTGGTTTAGCAAAGTTGGGACCTGAGCTGCATTTCTTATTCTCAGGTGAGCAACTTCATAGTGGATAGGTAGTACATGGAGTTACTAAAACAGGGTTTGTTCTGGTGTCTCCACTGGTCATCTTAAGTACTCTACAGAAAGCTGTGCCTTTCTGGTTTGGGAATTCAACAGGAAACCATTTTAAAAGTACAAGTAAAACCAAACCAATAATGGACAAGAAATGGGAAGCTGCTCCATATTTGCAGTCTCCACGTGAATGGAGATTCAGTATTTCTGAGGAGTGCTTTAGGAGATATGCAGATCTCAGGAGAGTTTTTGAGGTTGTCCAAAGTCTAACTACTATGGCAAATGAGGCAAGTTGAAACATCGTAGCTGTATTGATTTGGGGAGCAAATTGAGTGGCATAAAGCCCCCATAAATAATTAAAAATGACTCTTTTGGTGTGGATGATGTCTGCATTTCCATGGTGGAAAAGGAAGTAGCAAACAAAACTTCAGAAAGATGCATTTTCATTTAGACTTCATGGAAGAAAAGCCTCTAAGGTGAAGGCTAAGAGTGCTGGGGAGGCTGCAGTCCATAAATCGTGAATTATTTTTTTCTGAAAGAAGGCTGAATAAACATGTTGAGTGCAGCACAGAGAGGGTTGATACAGCTTGCAACACAGCAGTAGATCAAGTGACTAAATACAGCATAGCTGTTTGAAAGTCTCCACTAGGACAGTTTTGTGCAATGCTGTGCTGGTTAAAGTTCACAAAACTGGAGAGCAACCAAAGTGAGTGGTGGAAACTTGGCAAGGGTTTGTTGATGATGAAGGCCAGCAACAGAAGTCTTGTGTGGGACTGCACAGCTAGGCAGCCTGCTGGCATTCGCTGTCCCCTCATGGCATTGCTGACCCAAGAGCCACCACTGTGGTTTTGGTCTGTCTTGCAATGGAGTGTAAGCTAACCCATTTGTCTTCCAAGGCAGTGGTGGGCTGGAGCAGACACTAAGTATCTAAGGTCTCTCCAGTGGCGAGCAGCAACTCCTAAGACAAGGTAGAGCAAATGCAATAGTTTAAAGGGACAGAAAACCCTGTGTGCTGTTTGATGAAGTTGATGCTTTTGAACCTGTGTTGCAGAGAAGCAGACTTTTCTCCACCCCATGCACCAGGACTTGCACTATTTCCCCTTCCGGCCTGCCGACCTCATCGTGTGCTCCTGGACTGCTATGGAGAGGGCTGATGAGAGCAATGGGTGCCTCGTTGTGCAGCCAGGGACACACAAGCAGACCCTGAAGCCTCATGACTACCCGAAGTGGGAGGTTAGAGCCTCACAAGGGGCTTGGAATGGACATGGATGAGGGAACCACATTTTGGCTGGGGAGGGCTCACCATACCATGATGGCATGCAGGTCATAGCTGAGGTTTTCAGTGGTGGCTTGTCTCAGACACTGACTTGTTGCTTTGGTTGCCCTCATTCCATGTAATCTGGGTACACTTGTTCCCACCTTCATGGCATACCATCATAAACACATCTAACCATTTCCCACTGCTTTTGCCAAGTCTGAGGACTCTGCCCTGTCAGTTTGTTCCTTCCTGGTGAGCGTGTGTACTGTCCCAAAGAGGGAAAGTTGGGGAGTAAACACTGAATGAGATGAAGTAGCAGGCAGTATCTTTTTCTTAGGAATAGATGCTTCCTGACTTGGCCCTGGCATTGGTGGTGGTTATACTGGGAGGGGAAGGCTTGACTCCAGTAGTGCATCAGGCCATACTTGTGCTATTCCCCAGTGCTCTTCTCTGTTCTCTCCAACAGAGGAATGTTCTTTATTGTCTGAGTCTAGCTTCAGAAAACAGAAGTGTTTTTTTTCCTGTACCTGTAGGAAGTACAAGTAGGAAGACTTGTAGACAAGTGGGCAGGCTCTTATCTGAGCATACTGAACACGCTGCCCTGTCCAGGGAGAAACAGATCAGTAGCTGTCCCTGCTGTCCCTTGCACTGAGAACTGCCATTGGCTCTAATTCTATCCAGATGATTTCAACTCAAACTTTTTTTTTCTAGGGTAAAACCAACAAACTTTTCCATGGGCTGCTTGATGAGGATGAGACAATTCCTAAGGTTCACCTTGTCATGGAGAAGGGAGACACAGTGTTCTTCCATCCCCTGCTCATTCATGGCTCTGGGATAAACAAGACATCAGGCTTCCGAAAGGTAGGAAACATCTCTGTTGATATTCTTGATTTTTTAAAAGCTGATCAAACTATCCCTCCCCTTTTACACTTTCTTATTTTTTAAATGTATTTATTTATTAGCATCTCTGACTTTTGGCTGGATGTACTTCCTTTTCCAATAGCTCTCTTTCAGCTTGATATCTCATCTCTGGATAGCAGGAGCCTCTGTCATCCAATAAATAATGTTTATTTATATGCCAGCATGGCCATTTTTTCTATTAAAGATGTGACTACACTTCATCTGTTTGTTTTGCATTATGATTACTTAACCAAAGCAGGTAAAAGTGGCCTCCAAAGGTCCTTTTTCTCAGTGGTGGATTCACCCAGGTATGTGAGGGAACTGTAGCCTCCACTGTAGCAGGGATTTCCCCTCTTGCACTGCAACACAGGCTGCTCTATTTTGATTTTGTTTTCCTTCCATCAATTACTACCTGGCCCAGTAGCATCTGCTGGTATGAAATTCCTTCCTCCTGCAATCCTGACAGCAAAGAGGACAGCAAGTACTGGGAGTCTCATCTGCTGGCTCTTACCTGGTTAGTGAAGTGATAGTTGTGTTTAATATTCCACAGAAACACAAGAGCTTCCTCTAACTGTGTCATATCCCAGCATTTGTCTGCTTTTAGGGTAAATCAGTGAATGTTCTGGAGCTCTCTGAGATGGATTATGGTCCAGCACCCTCTGAGAGGTGGCACGCTCTCGCTTGCAGCTGGCATAGCTTGTGAGAGAACAGCTTTTCCCCATCAGAAATTTCTACTTATTTCCTCTAGACTTCTGCTTAAGCAAGAACCAATCACAGAATCAGTGGTTTCATGAGAGTGACTGGGTGCAGAAAGTAAGAACCTTTATTGAATACACAGGTCTGCTCCAGCCCTGACTTTCTCTACCAGCTGATATACATACAGCCCAGACAGCCAAACAAGTCCTGGGCTGCAGCAAGAGCAGTGTGGCCAGCAGGGCAAGGGAGGGGATTCTGCACCTTTGCTCTGCTCTCCTCAGACCCCATTTGGAGTACTGGAGCCCCCAGCACAGGAAGGACATGGAACTGATGGAGTGGGTCCAGAGGAGGCCACGAAGATGATCAGAGGACTGCAGCAGCTCTGCTATGAGGACAGGCTGAGAGAGTTGAGGCTCTGCAGCCTGGAGAAGAGAAGGCTTTGAGGAGACCTTAGAGTAGCCTTCCAGTATCTGAAAGGGGCCTACAGGAAGGCTGGGGAGGGACTATTGACAAGGTCTTGCAATGACAGGACAAGGGGCAATGGGTTTGAACTGGCAGAGAGGAGATCGAAACTGGATGTTAGGAGAAAGATGTTTGCAGTGAGGGTGGTGAGACACTGGCACAGGTTGCCCAGGGATGTTGTGGCTGCTCCCTCCCTGAAGGTGTTGAAGGCTAGGTTGGAGGAGGCCTTGAGTGCCCTGTACTAGTGGGAGGTGTCCCTGCCTATGGCAGGGGAGTTGAACTAGATGATCTTTGAGGTTCTTTCCAGCCTTACCATTCTATGATATTCTGAAATCAAGTAGTACAGTTCTAGTTGGAGAAGTGTTAGGGAGAGGAGGGAAGGAAAAGGAGCACATCAACAAGCAAGAGTACTCTTTAGGAAGAGTATTTAAACAAGGGGACGTTCTCAGGAGAGCTGGAGCAGAAAGGAGGAAGGACTTAGCTGACATAATCTGTGAGGAAGGGGTGGAGTGTGCACAAGATGCATAAGATGTGTTTTCACTTGTAATGTCCGTTTTCCTCACACAGAGTATAAGCTGTCACTTTGCCAGCTCAGAGTGCTACTACATTGACGTCAAGAACACGACCCAAGAGCACCTGGAGAAAGAATTGGTTGAAATGGTTCAAAAGAAATATGACACCACTTCTGTGAAACTCATGGTAAGATCATGTGGAGCTGTATGTTCCTTGCAACAATCCAGCTACATTCCCTAAGTTTCTCTCATTTGTGCTTTTAGCCGTGTTCATTTCAGCAGATGAAGCTGTGCCAAGCAGAGGTGCCTGGCAGAGTTAAAAGACCTGATATTCAGAACATGACCAGCAGGCCTCTTGAAGGCATTTTGCTCGTAAGGCTGCTTCTTGCTATGCTGGGCAATTCCTTCACATCCTTCGAGCCCTAGAGGTTCCTCCTCCAGCTCTGTTTGTCAAAATGGGTCTTGTGAACATGCTGGGTTCCCCTACAGTGGTAGATGAGCTGGTGCAGATTAGGTCAGCCCTTCATTTCATGGTTGGTAGTGTAGCACAAGTGAGGAGGAGCCACAGGTTCTGCTGTCTTGGTGGATCACCTCTGGGGCTATTCACATGCATTTCTTTCATGGGGGGTCCAGACTTTGCTCTGCTGCGTAGCAGTGGAGAGGGCTAATGTGGCAAGGCAGGATCAGGGTGAATTTGCCCTTTGCTGCATCTCCCAGTTTGGTTTGTTGTGGGGAGTGTGCCTGAACCAGAGCATTTTGCACGATGTAAACAGGAAGATGTGGTCCTCTTGAGCCCTAATTCAGAAGTATGAGAAAGTGCAGCATGTTTGGTGCTCATTCAGTTTGTATGTCCACAAGTCTTGGTCCCCCCTCCTCACAGCAGGTGGATTTTCGTTTTCAGACACATAGTCACATCTGACAAGAAGAGGAGACTGTTGTTAAATATAATCCCACATCAGTTGCTTTAAAACCTAGGTGTAGTAGGCAGCAATTTTCTTTTAAAATTGCATCTTTTTCAGCTACAATAATATCCAGGGCATTCTGGAGGACAAGAGTTTTTCACTTTGGGAGGATTTGGCATTTTTTTCCAGCTATGCTTTACAAGCCTGATCTTACCTGTTGTCTGTAAAGTTACAGCTTGCTTGACTCTTGATTCCTGGAGTTATTTAGGTACACAGTGAAATCCAAAGCGTAGTGAGGCTCTCTCCTCATTCTGAATGGAAAAGAGGTTGTACCCATAGAAGTCTCAGCTGAGCTTCTGTGCTTTCATGTAGTTGTAAGCATATTTTTAACTGGAGTTGGAGTGCCCAGCTTTTATGTTTCACCTTCACAAGACTAATGATATGATAACTAAGTAATCCCCACACAGGGAAACTGAAGTAAGAGCGTACTTAAGACTTAGCTCTGTGAAGCAAACAGTGGTTGTCTTCTCTGCTTCACAATCCACAGCAATGCCTGCCCAGCACCTGATGTTTGGCTGAAGGCTTGCATTTGTATCTGTTATTTCCTGTTCGTTACTGCTGCAAAAGGAATTGCTCAGCTTAGAGAAAAACTCTGGGGGGACTTTATAGCTGCCTTCCTGTGAAGGTTTGGGAGTTCCCTGCCTCCCTCCCACTTTGTAAAATGACCCAGACTAGAACTCAGCCAGCTGGAAGTTAAGGAATGAAGCTCTTTTTACAGCTTAGCACAATATACAAGCAGATATATACACTATATATGGGAATATTTACAGAAATATACAAGTTAAAGCTAATACAGACAGACAACTGCCCTCCCAGAAATCAGAGACCCCAGGAGGGGCTCCCAACCACCCTTCCACCTTCTCCCCACCCCTACACCTTACCCCAAGGTTTGCCTTACATGCAAGGAGGATTTTAAGGATCGGCCAGGGAGGATTAGGAGAAAAGTGGTTAGTGAAATTAATCGGTAGAGAGGAGAAGCCAAAAGCTGCAAGACAGCCCCAGATGCTGTGCCCCATGACACACACTGCCAGCTCGAGACACTGTCTTATCTTTTTGTTTTGAGTACTTTTTCTAAACATCTCAGCAAGCCTATGAGTGAAGTAGACATCACCATTGTTTCCTTTCACAGCCTGTAATATAATTTTGTCTATTAATATATTCCAATTAGCCTCAAACCAGCACACTTCCAATACCTGAAAGGATCCTACAGAAAGGCTATCAGAGGGTCTTCTTATAAGGGTGTCTAGCAATAGGACAAGGGGGAGTAGTTTGAAGCTGAGGGAGAGCAGTTTTAGACTGGATCTTAGGAAGAAGTTCTTCAGGACGAGAGTGTTGGAACTCTGGAACAGATTGCCCAGGGAGGCTGTGGATGCCTCCTCCCTGGGAGTGTTTAAGGCCAGATTGGATGAGACTTTGAGCAGCTGAGTCTAGTTGAGAATTATCTCTGCCCATGGCAGGAAGGTTGGAGTAGATCGTCTCTGAGGTCACTTCCAACCTAAGCCATTCTACTATCACTTGCTTGTGGCCAGCAGTATGAAAGGTGAACTTTTCTGATTACCTAAAAGGCCTACCCTGTGGTAGGCATTTTGTGCACAAGTTAGCAATGTTCTCTGTGCTGCTCACGTTTTGCCTTCTACCCTCTTCCAGAATTGAACCACAGGCATGTCCCCATTTGTGTTAACACCTGCAAACAGCCCATCTCCTGGGGGGCGGAGGTTGCACCTCTCCTTAGTTTGGGCTGTGTTTTTGTTCATGATGTTTGGGATTTGAAACAATACTCAGTGAAAGTGTCGGTATGGTTTTATGGGTCTGTAGCTAAGCTGAGGGTCCTCTCTTTCCATGTCTGTAAGCTAGAAGCCTGCTTACCATTTTTGCTGGCCCTCAAAGCTTTTTTTTGTCTCATTTTTGTTTTGAAGGATATTTGGAACTTCCGAGCGCGCCTTGTGCAAGGGGAAAGAATTAACCTGTAGAACAACCTCTGAAGGGCAGGATGAAGAACATCCACCTGAGAATGAGCTGCTCTGGTTGGAGAGCACAGATGCTGATCTCTGTATTGGTAACTTAGCCAAATGCTGCACTGCAAAATAATTTTATGCTAATATAAAGTAGTTGCACTGAGATTGAACAGCTGAGGTACATCAAAGAAAATGTAGCCTAGAAAAAGAGAGGTTTGCTGTGGTTATCTTAGACAACTGAAGAATTAAGGTCCCGAAAGAACACCTTCACTTTTTTCATGTTTTCATTCTTGCTTTTTAAAAGTTCCTCATGACCTGTCTTTGGAATTATGCTATTGTAACATGAGATTTCCAACTTCTTTTTCTATGCAAAAGAAATCAAATTAGTCGGAGTTTCATGCAAGCTCTCAGTAAGAGCTCACAAGGGAATTTAGTACAGCTGAGGATGAGGATATTGGTACCAGCAGAATCAGTGGTGTAAGGGAACTAGATAAGAGGGAAGGAGCAGCCACTGACATAAAAAAGGGACCGATGGACTGGAACTAGTAGAGTTCCTCAAAGATGACCTAGTGTGGCAAGCAGCATAGCACAAGTGAAATATGTGGCTGGCAGGGTTGGGAGCTGCTGGACCAACAAATCAGCCTCCTGTTGGCCTTGAGCCAGTTGATCCAAGGCTGTGTGAAGTGAAGAAGTCCTCCCCTGAGCCTTGCAGGTGTGGGAAAGGGAGCCTTTCGGTGCTGCCAGGTCAGGGAGCTGGTTGGATGCTCCTTGGGATGCACTGGTGGCAGGATGGAGCAACGTGCACTGAAATAATCGTTTTGCTTTTCGCAATGGTTCTCCTTGCTTTCTGAAAGATTCTTTTGCTTTCAGAATCGATTTTTTTGAAATCCAGATTAAATGAGAGCAAAACTGCATTTGAGAGCCGTGTTGTACTGTTCTGCTGCTCAGAGATTCTGGTGCTGGCTGCGTCAGAGCAAAACAGTGATCCTCAGCTCCTTTCTACTCCACTCTTCCACCTGCAGAAGGTGCCAAAACAGTTCCAGAGACTGCACTTGATAGGATCTTGTGGCTCCTTCTGCTTTCTTGCCTGCCAGCTTGGCAGATCACTCAGGCGAGACAGATCAAGTAGAGTCCTGTCCTTATCCCACAGGACCGCCTAGCAAGTTGAAGCTGTTGCAGCCATTTCATGCATGACAGCATAAGGCATAGCAGAGGTTTGTTCCTCTTCCTGCAGCACCTCTGAGTTTTCTTGTTTGTCTTCTAAAAGAGGTGAGGTCTGAGCACAGTTGTGTGGATTTTAAACTCTTGCTGCTGGAGTGAAGCATCTGGTCTGTTCCAACCTGGAGGCAGACAGACTCTCTCCATAGAGCTCTGGCTTGACTACAACACAAGAAGTCTGATGTGGGGAAGAATTTAGGACAGACCCTCAGCCTTGCACAGTAGGCAACTGCGAGTGTCCTGGTTCCTGCATCTCTTTCTGTGTCCTGTATATAACCCTGGCACTACTCTGCTCTTGGAGAGCTGTGCCATGATGCCTTTCCAGACATGGACCTTCTCAGCCTAGCCTTTGCTTGCTGCATGGGCCTGAGTGACTGATGTCCAATGAGCTGGATGATTCTCCACTGACTTTGCTAAGCTCTGGCACACAGCTTAGCTTGTGCTCTCCTTGGGATTTTTGTGAGGACCGAGAATGTCCTGTATGGCTCACAAGTGGCATTTTTGGTGTAGTTGAGTTGACTGCAGATTAAGCTGTGAACACAGAGAAGAGCTACAGGGCTCCATAAGATTCCCAGTTTCCAGACTGAATTTCTCTTGAACGGATGGGAGAAAGAAGGAAAAGAAGAGCTTTGGCTTTGTATCTTTAAAATTTTCACATCTCTGCGTGCAGGTTTAGGCTTAAATTTCCTTTTTCCAGAAGAACAATCCCATTAAAGACCTTTCAGCTCATCTAAATTCACCAGCTCTCTCACCTGGTGGGGGCCCATGTCCTCGCTCCTTCCTGCAACAAAGTTGAATGTACTCCGAAGCCTGAGGAGGATTAAGCTTAGCCAAACTCCCCTTGACTCTGTGCTAGGCCAGCTCGGCTCCATCCAAGCAATGCCAAGGAGTCTGATCCCTCTCCCTCTGAAATGACCCTGGGCAGAGACAGACCCATGAGGGCTTCCTGGCTCCTTCTCAGCAAGCTACATCCTCATAGGTATGGGACCATGTTCTTGGGAAAGTAAGGATCTAAAGCACTTCCTTCTAGGGCATTTGAGCAAGGTCTGGAGTCCAAAGGATACTTCATCAGTCCATATGACTTCCTGTGTGAGGGATCTACCTGGTAAGTGCTTTCTTGTGCCTGTCCCCACCCATCCCAACCAGCAGAGATTCTGCAATCACAGGTTTCCAAAACTTGTGCCCCACCAGTGGAAGTTCACATGTCAAAAATCATGTCTCAGCAGTTGGCTTTCTGGGTAAAAAACAAAGCCACCACTGGCAGTGCAGTACAGTTGATGTGGAGTGGCTGGGAGAGTGCAGCTTGTTGGGGAACTGCAATGGGCTGTTAGAACCCAGTGAGCAAAAAGGGAGGTTCTTTAGCATTGCATTTACAGTGAAAGGGTGGTAAGTTTTAATTGAGCTGACTTAAGTTACTAAACCTAAACTGATTAGTGCAGAGAGAGCAAGTTGTAAAGGCTTAATTTTTCCTCAAAGTGCAAAACCCAAGATAATTTGTGGTGGCAGAGCAAGGTGCTCTCAACCAACATTTCAGCAGTAGCTGAGAAGCAGGGTACTTACTGTATCTGAAAACCAAGGCTGATGTTGTAGGAGGTTACTGAAGAGCTGGGCATCTCCCTGCTCATTCTGATATACATAGAGCGTTCTCTAAGCTTGTAGCTAGGTGATGATTTGGATGGGGAAAGGGCTGATTCACTGTTTGCATCCTCTGCACATCTTAGTAACGGCTGTGAGAATGGCACTTTTCCAGTACAATTTGGCTTAGTGACTTCAGAGAGCTTCAGCAGCACTGCAGTCTTGATTCACCAGCCATGCTAACGACAGCAGTGGATTAATTAATCCAGTTTAATGATTTATGCCAACTCATAGAGTTAGAGCAGACTCGCAGCCCTGGACCTGCTGGCTGCTGTCATGCTAACGCAGCCTGGCATGGGTTGGCCTTCTTTGTTGTGAGATTGGAGTCATTCCATCATGTTCCCCAAACTGGGACAGCTTCAGCAGCAGTGTGGGTACAGCTGAGCTTGTCAGGTCACACTCGAGCTGCCTCTTGTGACTCTCTACTTCTCCCAGGTATTGACAGAAATGTATTATTATGGACAGAGAACCCCACAGGCTGCCAGAGCAGCTTGCCCCAGTCCTGGGGCTGTGTGCTCACATGAAACATTGTCCCAGCAGGCAACTCCCCTCCTGCCTGAGTCTGCTGGGCTGCAGCCATCTCTGGCCCAAACCCAGTATCTCCAAATACAAACTAAGGCATATAAAAGCTATTACTTCAGTCTTCCCCACTTCTGGTTTACTGCTGGGCTTTAAGCAAAGCCTTAGCTTCCTGATTCTGTTTCTTTACACAAGGACGGATTGAGCATTGCCTTCGTGCCTTGACTCCTTAGGAGGCACATACAGCCCTGGAGGCTGGGTGAAGATAAAGCATTGCCTTGTTTTTGACTTCTAATTTCTGCAGAAATCTCCTTTGCACTGGCCCGAGACAATTGGGAAAAGCCTGAAGCTTTCAATGTGCTGGCTGAAGGTTAATAGCACTATGGAATTTCATCCTGGTTTTGTGGATTCCAACTGAGAAACTCCTGTTGATCTGAGCAAGGAAACAGTGTGGTGGCAGGAAGTTTGGACCCCAAACCATGTCCCTTTGGTGATTCATCACTGAGCTGTCAAACAAAGAAAGATGTTGAGCAAGCAACTCATCCTCTTCCTCAGAGACATGACACCATACAAACTCAGGGAGTATTTATTCTGATACAAAAGATCTACAGGGGACATTGCCAAGCAATGGCACAGTTACAGAGCGAGTCATCTACCAGTGACACCCAACCCATCAAATGGTATCCACACAAGACTGAAATGAACATAACCTGCTGAGAAGCGCTGCCCAGCAAAAGCACCTGTAGATGAGGGCTGTCCCGTTGCTTCAAATGAAGTAACATTTGTCTTCCAGCCCCTGTGCAAGCAAACAAAGGAGGTAGCAACAAGGCCACCGGGACTTGTGAGAGCATTAGTTGGTGACAGTTTACCAAATCACTGAGGTAGTTGTGGGTTTAGGCACATAAAACTACCCCATGATCCCACAGGGCATGAGCAGAAGGATCAGATCCAGGGAGAGCTGGCCAAGTGCCACAGCCATCCTACACTGATATGCTTTCGGAAAAAAACACCTAAATGAAGACAGCTCTTCTCAGGAGGTGCCCCTTGGAGACCTTGTCTTGAGACCCTGCTGTCCCCCAGGCAGCAGTACCACTAGTCAAGGTCAACATGGTGATGAGTGGAAAAAAAATCAGGAAAATTTAAATTGTCAGAAAAAGGGTAAAATGCATGAAGCACAATTGCTTATCTCTAAATGGTGCTGGGTTTGTTAAAATGTTTATGGAAGTGGAAGCTGTGAAGGTACTGTAGTGTGGGTGGTGCTGGGAACCCAGGATGGGCTGGGTGATAGCCAAAGGGCTTTCAAAAGGGTTCCTGATACTCAGCAGTGCCAACACTGCTGGCTTGCAACACCGAAGCCACTGAAAAGGTTTTCAACACCTAAGCCGCAGAGACAACCCAGGAACTGTTTGACATCTGCTCTTAAGGGTTCAGAGGGAGTAATTTTGGAGCCAAAAGACTGCTCTGTGGCTACAACCTTCTTACACCCCTTTCCAGCCAACAGCTGAGAAATCATGACAGGCTGGCACTACACACTGTAGGATAAACTTCAAGAGTGCTTAGAGAGTCTATAGCTATCACAATCCATGATGATTTATCACTTAAAATTTTGGTGGGTCACCATACACCAGCCATTCATCACAAATGGTAGGAGGTCCAGGGATTTCTTGGGGCACCTGTTCTAGCTGTCCCCTTGCCAGGTTAAAATCTTGTGAACGAGTTGTTAGCAAGAGGTAACAGGCACCAGTGTGCATTTCACATGCAGCCCTATTCAGTCAGTCTTTAGAAGATGAAAGCTGAAGATTCATGCAGTGGCATGGTGGGTCCTTCTCATCAGGAATTTGCTCACTCATTCCTAAAACTAGAATCCTCTTGCATTCCAGTACAGAAGTATGTGTTTCAGACACAGAAATCCATCCTTATGTTTTAAGGGGAAAAAAGGTTAAGAAAAATCATCAGCTCCAGGTCACTTCAGGCTATTGAGAAATTTTGGTTGTTCCTCTCCTCTTGGTAAAAGTGTTTCTCCACCAATCTTTGGACCTTTTTTCTCCTAGGGACAAGAGCCATGGATAAAAAAAAGTTAAACACGTGGTAAGGTTTCTCCCAAACATTCTTTGACAGAAGTTGTGGTAGGGATAAATTATCTGATTAAATATGGACAGGTCCTCTAGGAACCTTGGATTCGTGGTTGGTCAAAAGCCACCTCCCCATGGTTAAACAAAGCAAAGCTTCAAGAACAGAAAGGAAGAGAAATTCCCTTAAAACAAGTTTGCAGACACCTGTATGGACCTGACAACATGCAAAGCTGCTTGGTTTTGTTGAGAGTTCACAAGGGCATTGAAGCAAAGCATGGGACAAATGTACCCAGAGAAGAAGCCAGAGTGCTGAGCTACTCAGGAGCTGCTAGTTCACACTCACCTTTAGCATCCCATCTCGCTCCCACTTGAAGAGGCCACATGTACTGAAAGATAAAGGTGGCAGGTGAGGACCACTGTGTTTGCTGCACAAGAGGAGTGCATCCAAAACAAGGCCCTCACCTTTCCCGCCCTGCTTAGTTTAAGCCGACACTCCTCTTTTAGGGCATGGTTATGACACATTACCTGTGAATGGGCAGTACAGAAGCCCCAGACACTCTTTCTTGAAGCTCATCTCTTACCTGCAGGGTTTTTTTGGGAGCCTGTCAAGGGAAATGGCTCGATTTCCACAAGGACATTTGAAAAAGCGCTTGATGGCTTCATGCCAGTGGTAGTCATGGTTATCCTGCACACAGGTCTCCAGAGGCTTGAAATAGGTGTAATTACACTGTCAGGGAGGAAGGAGATGGAGCATGTGAGACCTGTTCTGTGGGTTAGTGAATGTTCAGAGGAAAGCACCTCTGCCTTCTTCGCTCCTGAGGAGCCCACCAGTCTGAGAGATCATCATCCCTGGCTTTGTCACTACTTCTTCAAATGTCATCCTCCCTTCCTGGCTACCACCCTGTGGCCCTGCTCCCAGCAACTCAGAGGGCACACAGTGGCCCTATGCGAGGCCCCAGAACAGATAGGAAAGGTAGCAAGGGAAGGTCCAACAGGGGCTGAAAATCCAGGAATGGGATTTTCTTCCCTTCCTCCCAGCATCTGAAATAGGACAAAGTTCCATTGCTCTTCCTGATGGCAAAGTCCATGGAAATGCAGATAGAGGAACCCCCACTTTTTTGAAGGTACTTTGCCTATTTCAAGAGTCTCAGGGAAGATAGTGTTAAGTGTTTTCAGGACACCAGCACCCAAGGAACTCACTGGCATAAACATCAAGCTGAGATGTTCAGCACAGCACCAAACCTGCCTTGCCAGTGCCTTCAAGCCTCAGTCACTCAGTGCTTAGGCTGCTCTCAGCAGCAGGCATAAGGAACAAAACTGTTTCTGTGTCTCCCTTTGATCCCTGCACTGGACTATGGCCAAGAGCAGCAGATGGGAATCTGCAGGATGGTCCAGCACCATTTTCTACAATCAATGTTCCACTGCCCTGCTGTCATGCTGGCTCCGCGTCGCTCACCGTTTTACACGTCACAACTCGACATTTCACTTCTTTAATGCTCCTCATCTTCTCTTCCAGTTCTTCCTTTTTCACCAGGGGCTGAAAGTATTGCTCCTGCAGTTCAGCTTCAGCCTGTGGGAAGCCACAAAAAGGGTTGTGGGGAGACAAAGACAGGAGAATCCACTTCACAAATGTCCTTAGGGCAAATGACTACTGAGCCTGCTTGAAGTGAATTGCACTTGAAGTGAACTGGGAGCCAGAGAAACACCAAATAACCTCTTGCTTCAAAAAACCCATGTAGTGTATGTGCTGCACTTTGCCAACACTGAAATGGGCCACCCCTGAGGTGCACAAGTTGGGGACTTAACGACAGCATGGACAGTGCTGAGAAGCTCACAGCAGCAAAAAGAGTGCAGGGAGAGGCCAGGTAGGCAGACATCATGAATGGAATTGGTTCTTAGCCAAAATACTATGCCTCATAGAATCAGCCAGGTTGGATCATCCAGTCCAACCCATCACCCAGCCCTATCCAATCAGCTAGACCATGGCACTAAGTGCCCCATCCAGTCTTTTCTCGAACACCTCCAGGAAGGGGGACACCACCACCTCCCTGGGCAGCCCATTCCAATGCAGATCACTCTCTCTGTGAAGAACTTCCTCCTAATAATCCAGCCTAGACCTCCTCCAGCACAACTTGAGTCTGTGTCCCCTTGTTCCCTTGCTGGTTGCTTGAGAGAAGAGACCAACCTCCACCTGGCTACAACGTCCTTTCAGATAGTTGTAGACAGCAATGAGGTCACCCCTGAGCCTTTTCTTTTCCAAGATAAACAATTCCAGCTCCCTCAGCCTCTCCTCACAGGGCTGTGCTCCAGGCCCTTCACCAGCTTTGTTGCCATTCTCTGGACACATTCTAGTACCTCAACATCTCTCTTGAATTGAGTGGCACAGAACTGGACACAGCACTCAAGGTGTGGCCTGACCAGTGCTGAGTACAGGGCAGCATAAACCTCCCTTGTCCTACTGGCCAAACTATTCCTCATACAGGCCAGGATGCCATTGGCTCTCCTGCCCACCTGGTCACACTGCTGGCTCATGTTAAGCTACTACCTGCCAGTACCCCCAGGTCACTTTCTGCCTGGCTGCTCTCCAGTCACTGTCCTCAGCTTGTAGCGCTGCTTGGAGTTGTTGTGGCCAAAGTGTAGAACCCTGCACTTAGCCTTGTTAAATCTCATCCCATTGGCCTCTGCCCACCCATCCAGCCTGTCAGGGTCCATCTGCAGGGCCCTCCTACCCTCCAACAGATCAACAGCTGCTCCTAACTTGGTGTTATCTGCAAACTTACTGATGATAGACTCAATCCCCTGGTCCAGATCATCAATAAAGATACTGAACAGGACCAGGCCCAGCACTGATCCCTGGGGGACACCATTAGTCACAGCTGCCAACTGGATGTGGCACCATTCACCACCACTCTCTGGGCCCAGCCCTCCAACCAGTTCTTGACCCGTATCAGAGTGAATCTGTCCAAGCCACAAGGTACCAGCTTTGCCAGGAGCTTAAGACAACTCAGGCTTCATACCAATACGTGTCCCAGACAAGAGAGTACTGTAGCTGCTGTATCATTGGAAACATGCTTGGCAAAGGTCCCCATAGGAAAAACCCAACCTCCTAGCTCTCCAGGGCAACTGCTGGCACCTCACAGGCTCCACAACTTACATGAGTCCTAGATAAAGGTGGCAGTTGTCTTTATGTGGTCAAGGTGTCAAAAAATGAGAGTCAAAATAGGAATGTGGCTAATCTAAGACAGAAGGATTTCTTTGATAACTCACTAACAAAGGCATTTCACTGATTCATCCTAATACAGAAAAAAAAAAAAGTAACATCACTTTGACCATATCATGGCTATGGCAATAGTGCTGACTTGCAAGCACTCTGCCCTCTGTGCTCAAAGAACCCTGACCCTACTCATCAGGACAATTTGGTGCCTATGACACATTCTGGTGCCTGTTTCTTGCTGAAATCATCTTGAGGACTCCAGACAGCTCCTAGTTCTGAGCCCTCAGCCACGGCTGGATTGAGGCCATACCTCTTTGAGGACATCTGTGTGCTTGGACTTGGCGTTCAGGATTTTCTGGAACTCTTCTGACTCCAGATAGGCCAGCTGCTCACGCCGTTTCTTTTGGGCAGGCTCCAGTTCATCCAGATCTAGGGAGACAAAAAGCTCAGTCCTACAGACACCAAGTTCAAAACAAGGTTGTGATCTCTGAGCATGATTACTGCAGGAAATTTTGAAAGCCTCGGGTCAGTCAGACAGCTGTTCAGGTCAAACAGCAGCCTTTCATAGTTCAGAAGAACGTGAAGCCAAGTTCAAATACAGCTTCAGAAAAAAAAAAAGAGCTTATTTATTTATTTTATAAACAACAAACAGTGTATCTTCTTTCAGAGCACTGTGTTAGAAATTTCCAAATGACTCCTAGGGAAGCAAATCATGTTGCCTTCCTGACTGATGGAGAAGCTTTGAAAGGAATGAAGCAATTCATCCAGGAGCACGCAGTAAAGTACCAGCAAAACAGCTCAAGTTCCCACAGAGAATTCAGATACCTTCCCAGGTGGGACTGTTTCTTGGTTTCATCAGGCATGCATTGCAAACGTTCAAGTGCCGGAAGAAAGGCAACAGACATTTGGACATAGAGCCATCAGAGATTAGATCTCACACTCTCCACAGGCTTAGAGATAGTTTAGCCTTTGCAACAAACTCTTTAAGCACACCTAACTTGGCCTTTCTTTGGCACAGCCATTAAGACCTTAAGCCAGCAAGCAGTGTTCCACCCTGCAGGACATGAGCTTACTTTTTGCTATTCTAGAAGGTATCATTACATACCATTCTCACCTTGCAGATGAGCAACATTTTTCTCAACTCTTTCAACAATTTCTACGACCTCATCAGCATTGGCTCTTTTCCTCTTCACACTGTTTGGGTCAGTTTTAGCAAGAATCTGGCCTTTTGCTTGTAGTCGGTGTATGGCAGCCAGCTAGAACAGGACAGAGCAGTCAGTGTTGGCTACCAGTCTGGCTCCCATGTTCTTACTTCCAGAAGCAGCAAAGGAAGTCTGTCAAATGGAGGACACAAGATCCATGGGCTGGCCAATGTGAGGCTCCGCAAAGCTGCAGTCTAATGTCTCACACAGGCACTGGAGCAATTCTCCAGGCTAACTGCAGGCAAGATAACATAGACCTTGGTACTAACAGCTGTCAGGAACTGCAAGTTCTTTGTGTGCTGTTAAGTCCAGTCTGATCCCACAAGCAGAAACTTGGCTAACATCAGGACTAAGCTGGTGTATCAGACTCCTCTACTACCAGAAGCCACACTTCTCATAACCTCCCTTTTATAATATGAGATTCAAAGAGCTGTTACCTTTTTGGCTTCTGCCAAGCTGTCTAGCTTTGGTGTCGGAGGTGGAGACCTGTCAAAGAAGAGGATATCTTCTCCTTCTGAGAAGCCTGTGCCTAGTCTGGGCCTCTGAGGAGTTGACATTTTTGCAACTTTAGGAAACTCTGCCCCAGGCATTGGGGAATGGACCAAGGACTGTCTGGAGGAGGATGGCAAAGCAGGGCTGCTGGCTTTACTTGTGCTCTGGAGAAACCTTGTAAGACAATAACAACTCATTGAAACAGGGACAACAGTCAAAGAGATAGAAAGGTTTAAAAACAGGGTAAGAGTGGTAGTGATGCAGACTGATCTTTCAATAATTGTCATTTGATTGCTAAAAAAATCATGCATTAATTCAGGCCTTCAGGAGAGAAATACAAGACAAGGGAAGGAACTCACTGGGTTGCTGAAACCAAGAGTGACTTGAAGAAGTCACTACAAGGACTGAATGATTAACTACTTTCCAAACAACAACAACCACCACCCAGAGAAAGATCAAATGAAGCTGTCAGGTGTGAGCCAAAAGCACAGAAATGGGCTTCTTTGCAGAACAGATAGATAAGCAGTGGGACTCCTTGTCACTGCATAAATGCATAGCTTTACATAGGTTCTGGTGAAGAGGTTAGACAGGCTTATGGGGAAAAATATTAAGGAATCTTCAGAGATATTGTGACAGATATCATCTTTAACTTGGAGAGCCCCTGAAATACATAATGTCATAGGCTGGAAGAGTATTTTAGTGAAACATTATCATGATTGTTTCTAGTCTTACTAGCGTCCTTCACGTTTTGTTTTGGCTCATGTTGAGCCTGTTGGAGCTACATCAATGTCAGTCTCACCCAGGGTGGCTTTTGAGGTTGTTTTTAGGTTTGTTAACAAGATAAGTGCAGAACTCTAGGCAAATCTTAAGGTTCAGAAGACCCTTGCAGGCCACCAGTGAACAGAACTGGGACTCCTAACTCCAGTTTCCTACTCTCATCAGCCTCTTCCCATCGTGCCCTCTAGTTGCTGGGCACCATGCTGAAACACTTGGTTCTCCACTGAATGCTGGGACATTTAAATGAAGTTTTTGTCAAACCAGTAAAACTCCCAAAGTAGTGCCATAACAGAACCCTTCCTGTGCATGTCAGGATCTCTTACCTCCTCTGAATCTCTTCAGATCGCTTTTTTCTGGCCTCAAGCAATTTCTGTTTCTGTTGCTTGAGCAGTGCTGAAGCTGAGATAGATTGGAAACTGGCCTCTTGTTTCTTTTCAGCATCTGGGAAAAAAACAAAACAAAATCAAACCAAAATAAAGAGCCACTAGTGTTTGCTCAGAAGGAAGTTGAGTGTTTTCAGGAGTGAGTTTTCTTTCATGCAGAATGAAAATACCTGCTTTGGTCCAGTGTTTGCAGAGGTTTCGTGCTCCAAAAGTTGGCTGTGCCAGCAGTTCCTTGAACTCCTCAGAACATTGCACTGGTCTGTTTGCTGCACCTGGAGTATAAGAGGCATAAATACAGGAGGAGTCTGGAAGCAGGTCTATCTTTAGAGATGGAGGAGAGTGGTCTAGGTTGGAAAAAAACCCTGAGGGTCACCTGGGTGAGCATCTTCTCAAAGCAAATCCAACTTCCATGTTATATTTGGTTGCCCAAGGCCTCATCCTCACAGAATACATCACAGAGACATTTCTACCTGTCAGCAGTTTCATCAGTCAATTCTCCATCAGCCTTAGCTGTCTGTGATGCTCTCATCATTCCTATTTTCAGAATGCTTGGAAGCCCTGAAGCCAGCGCATCTTATCCCTGGAGGGTTAAGAGCAGCTAAAAGCTAGAGACAGGACACACAGTGTCTTGTCTGAAATGGAGGCAACTGAAGGATCTGAGTAAGAACTCTTAAGTGGCATTTAGGGCACACAGTTTGAATAATATCATCTGCTCTCCACTGAGCACAAAGAGGGCATAATATTAGGTGCTTTACAGAAACAAAATGGAGGCAGAGAAGATTGGTGACATCACAACAGCTATGGGCTTTGAAGATCACAAATAAAAACACTAGAAACAGGCTTGGGTACTCAGGAGGTCCCCTGCATTGCAGATCTGACTCTGATTTACACTTAGTATTCCTTTCAAGCTTTCAGGATTGGCACAAGTCATTTATTTTAATCAAATAAAATAAATTCTCTAGTTCAAAGTTAATCTGGCAAAGATCTTCTGTCACTGTCCAAAGACAGAACAGGGAGACTTAATTCAGGGGCACTGATGAAAAAAAAAGATGCACAGGGCTACACAGTTGCTTAGTTACATTTGCCTTGGAGCTGCAGCCTCAAGAGGGAAGAGGAGTTTTGATCAATTGAGAAAACAGCCTGCAAACAGCTGTCCTGTAGCAAACCAATCACCAGGCTCATTCAGTGAGTAGCAGGGTCCTGAGACACATCCACAGATTAAGCTGGAAGTATCTGGAAGGTGAAGACACTATATGGGTAATTAGGTACCAATTTTCTGCTTGGTTTCCCGGACAATTGCATCAGCTCCTCTCACAACCAGGTTGGAAAGCGTGGTTTGAACCTTCCTTTTCGGCACTGCAGCTGCTGCACTAGAAAGAGGAAACAAAACCAGAACATCAGTTTTCCCATGCTTAGAGCTAGGACAGGAGCTCAAGCACTAGCTCCATGTTCAGCAGAACTCTAGCCACACTAAAGGGTGTGTTCTCTCCTGTCTTTGGGAAGAATATGGATCAAAACCCAAATTCTAGCACAATGTTTAGGGTCTCCCATTTTTCCCTGGGCTGAGATACGTAGTTCCTATGCATTGAGAGAAAATGAAATGTGGGTAATGGCTAAGCTTTGCTCACTTAGTTCCAGGGATGAAAGGAGGCTGGAATAGCTTCGTTATTGTGGAGTAATATCACATATCAAAGGGCAGTGGGAAGGGGATGAAAGCTGTGTGCAAGCATAGGGCTTGATCCAGCTGTGACTCAGGTCTTTCCACAGCTGCCTGAAGGGCAATTTGAGTGAGGGACCTGGCCCCTCCATTCTAGTTATGAGATCCACATTTATCTCCTGATCTTGATCACTTAAGACATATGGTGCACTACTGTCTGTTCATTAACACAGTGGTACTGCATTCATCCAGCTGAGGAAGAGCAGAGAAAATACAGAATACACCCAGTCTGGGGTTAAATGCAGCGAGCCTTAACGAAACAGGGCAAGGCAGTGGCACTGAAAAGTGCTCATCTGGGTGACTCCCACGCTCAGGATCTCACTAGAAAGTTTCTTTCAGCTACTGAAACACAAAGCTGCTTGGCTTCACAATGTAGTATTAATTTAGAGATAAAATCACCCCATATCATATCTTAGTGCTGTTAAAATTTTCGGGTCAAACAGCAGCTCTGTTACCCCAAGAGGCCAGGAGGATTACACCAAATGTGGGGCATTTTTGACTCTTAGGCGAATGTGGTTAGGTTAAAGGCATCTCTGACTCAGACCCCCTGAGAGACTGCTTTGGACTCACTTATATATGGGAGGGCATTCTGTTCAAAAGCAACAGAATTAAGTGGTTTGTCTTACACTGAGGCTGCATATGCTGCTGAAGAGACGCCTCCATAGTAAAACCCATCCTGACACAACCTCTCCTTCAAGCTGGGATTCTTCCGACCAGCTTTCCTGGGAATGCGGCCACCAGAGAAAGTGGACTGCAGATCTGCCCGCTTTGAGCTGATCCTCTTGTACTGGGCCTGTATGTGGTACTGACAGTATTCGCAGTCTTTCTGCAAAGACATGGGAGAAGCTTGTTGCAGAACACTGGTAATGACAATTCATTCCTCTCACTTGCATGCATCGTCCTTCTATGGCTAAACTGAACTGACACCTCTGTTGTATTGCTCCAGCACTGGAGCAGCTTGGCAAACACATGCCCAGAGTCCCGCAACAAAAAACAAAACTGAAATTGCCCACGATAATCACCCAAGAGGGGAGAAACTTGTGCATCAAGGAGCTTTAAGGCTATTTCTTGGCTCAAGTCAACTTATAGCCCAGTTCCTCTTACCCAGATTTTGTACTCTTGGCACTGAACTGTATGCAGCTTTCTTACTGGTATGAACAGAAAGAAAAAACTAACATCAGAGCAAAATATTTTATGTACTCATTTTGAATTAATCCACCAATTTTCAGTGCCACTCTGAGGAAGTTTAGAACCAATGGTAGTGAGCCTGGCAGTCAAGAGAGAGCAGAGCCATGATCAAGGGTTCTTTTACCAAAGGTAATATCCATTCTCACTGACATTCATCTGCCCCAGGTTTCTATAACTATGATTATCCCACAACCATTTTTTTTTTTTCACTAATTAGACAACAAGTTCCTTTATGAGGTTCTTCTGCCAGAC
Organism: Semnornis frantzii; assembly: GCA_013399775.1. Lineage (NCBI taxonomy): Eukaryota > Metazoa > Chordata > Aves > Piciformes > Ramphastidae > Semnornis > Semnornis frantzii. The sequence continues at coordinate 24,593 of VWYK01039475.1, read as the reverse complement.
AGTCTTCATCTATGGTTTATTCCAGGTGGCACTG
>VWYK01039475.1:13791-24533 GCA_013399775.1 Semnornis frantzii | reverse complement strand
TGTCACTGAGAGTCCTGTATGCACCCACCTCCTGGAGTGGGTGTGCAATCACAGCCTCCTTCTGTTACAAGTAGCTTTGGTACTCGTCTTCTTCCCACTCCATACACCACTCCATCTTCCCCATTTCTTCATTCCTTTATTTTCTCTTCTCCTCTAAGAGCTCCAGTACTAATTATAACCCTTCTGACTTAGACACAGTTCCTTTCAGGTATCATAACATCACCAGTCAAGAAGTGACATAGTCCACAAGTTCTTTAAACTAGTATAAATCAGTACTGTCCCCATAAAAAGAATCCCAAGACCTTTTTCACCTCATCTCCAGTACCCCACATTCAGTTATAAGTATTCTGACAACCTGCAGTAATGCTGGATAAGGGAACTTATTGGGTTGAAACCATTCCTGGAAACCACAACTATTTTGAAGGTAACCCTCCTAGTGTTTTACTTTGGATAACTTCTCTAGTGCAGTGCATGGAAGCTTGCAGGAGCACGAAGTAGGGTGTAGAGACAGTGAGGGTCAAGACCACCTCTTGTTGCTCTACCAGCTTTGCAATTAAGAAACTACAGCTGCTGCTACATCAGAGGCAGCTCTTCTGGGTCTCATTTCTCAATGTCTCCATCCACTTTGGTCAGCCACAAGTCAAAATCCAAAACCAGATCGAATAGTTGGAGCACCACAAGAAGATCAGCAGCCAGATTTTTACCAACAGCTTAACTACAGAGATACAGACCAAATTCACAATCTGTGCACAAGGATCTCCATTCTTCTTCCTGGCTTTGCAGGTGCCCATGTCCAGAGCTTCACCCATGAGGAGGACCTTCTGGGGATGGTCAACAGACAGACACACCTGGAAAGAAAGCAGAACATGCCTTGAGGAAGACTGGATGGTGTCTCTCTCCATGTCACTGGTTTGGCTCTGGTCCACTTTGGTACCTCTGGATTTAACAGTGCAGTTTTTAAGTGCAGGCTTAGTTAAGAAAGCCACATGTTCTGTTCAGATTAAGAAAAGATTCAGTTAAAAACGAAAAAAAAACAAAACAAAAAAAAAGAAAGAGAATGTCTTTCTCACAAAGAGATGAAAGATGTTGGACTTCTGTGCTCAGAACCTCAGGAAACCAAGGACAGCAAAGGCAGATCTAGTCATGCTCTAAATTATGGTCCTGCACAACTGCTTGGCTTTGGTGCCATCATGGCAACCACATTGATCTGTGGATGGGAAGAGGATATAGACTGTAGCTCTGTCCCTCTCTGTATGTCAGGTCTGATCAAAACAGACACCTGTGGAAGAAGAGTGTCTACTTCAGCCAGAGATACTGAGACTTGTGTCTGTAAGTAAGAACCACTGAGAAGTCAGTTCTGATGTTGTTCTAAGTGTGTACCTTCTAGCCAAGAAGGACCATTCTTAACAGTGAAATCCATCCCTTATGAAATCTGGAATGACTTTCTACTGCTTATTCATGTTAATTTAAGCAATTATGTAGCTTAATAAACAATTAATGAGGTTCTTAATTTTTCCATTTGGAGAACTTAAAATGCCAAACACTACATCACCAGCAACTAGACTGAAATTACCTTTGTCAGTAAAAATGGCTTCAATTCCAGAGTGATTAAAAAAAATAATCTATTAGCAAAACGAAGCCACCTTAAATGTTTTGATATATACAGAGAAGTATTCAGCATGTTCTGTATTTATAGGCAATTGATAAAACAAGTGAACTACTATGTATCAACTTACTATACAGAATACATCACTTATTTAAAAAATCGAATACTGCTTCTTCTTAGTCACAATTTTGGAACAGGGAACATTTTGCAATCATATCTGAGGCTTAAATTAGAAGACAGAAATGAGCTTCCCCAACTTGTTCAGCCTTGAGAAACCTCTAGGCTGAAATAGGCATTGTCCTGAAGTAGCTAAATAAACTAAGAAAATACACTCCCTACATCTGTGATGGAGCCAAATGCTACCAAGAGCAGGGTAAACACTTGAACAAACTCCGTCTTTAGACACTTAATAGGACTTGTTGATGTACAGTCTTCCAAAAGGCCAGGAGCAAAAGCATACCATGTAAATATCTGAATGCAGTTCAAACTTTTAGTCAGACTGCTGTAATTCCAGTCTTAATGTCTGTTCTAAAGCTAATTCTTAAGCAAATATGAGGAAGTTCAGCTCTGGGTTTTTATCTGCCGCTGATGGGCAGGGGAAAAATCCTCTCACCTCATCTGAGCCTTCTTTAGGTTTCATAGGGTTAGCATTGAGCAGCCCGATGACAGTGCCTTGGTCTGTCTTCCAGTGCTCTCTGTGGACTTCTCCAAACAGGAAGAGTGAGACATACTGATTGAGATCCCGTAGGTCGTTCAGCCGCCAGATACTGAAGGTTCTGCCCTGGAATAGACATTGCCTTTTTTCAGTTCTCAGTGCAGGGACACCAACTGCATCCCCTCTTGCTGCTGATTTCAGAGAATCATCCTGATTTTCCTGCCACCAGGGTTCTCCTGATTCAGAAAAGCAAAGTTTGTAACCACAGCAGGGGTTAGATACAGTATCTCCAGCCAAACCACACAGCCAGTTCTGGGGTTCTTGCAGGCCAAAATAGCACAGTAACACTGCTACCACCAATCTTCATGATAGTAAAGCTGGCCAGCAGCCTTGCTTGCTGAATGAAGAGGGTTTTACCTTACTGAACACACAAAACCAAGGCATATCCAGAGCTCTGCTTCATCAAAGACTTTCTATAGGACCTGTACACCACCTAGGTCAGAACGACCTCTAGGGAAATGATGGACACAGAAAGTGTTAGTGCATTTAAAACCTAGAAGGCTGTCCAGAACGACTGAGAGTCACAGCCTTTTTTTTCACACCGGCATTTAACATCTGGGAGTGGACAAATAGACTAGAGACAGATTTATGCTACGGCCACATTAGCTGATGATACTGTCTGGGACAGTTGTGCCAGATAAGCTAAGGACTTAGCCTGAGGACTAAAAGCAGCATCATTGCATGAAACCAGATGAGCCAAGATCTTTAATACAGCAGCTTTTCATTAACTGCATGGAGTTGGCTGATTAAGCTGAAAATCTAATTAGTCTCTCAGGAAAGAAGAGCAGCATTTCACTTGCACCGAGCAAGGGATACGAAGAAGTTACTTACATTGTTTGTGCTCTGAGGAGTCACCTTCTTAACTATGACTCCAAATGTTACCCAGTCTATTTCTTCCAGTTTTTCTGCAGCAAATTTGCTCTTCAGCTGGGACAGTCGGATAAGCTTCCGGTTAGCCATTTTCCTGTCCATTTCAGCAGAAGAGACTCTGGGTTTTCTAGGTCAACAGAAAGCATGTGAAAGAGAACACTTCAGAGACGATCAAAAGCATCCAACATTCTCCTGGGGAGACTGTGTCTTGCTGCAAGATGCCTCTGTGCTTTAGTTCACTTTGAGGTCACTTGAAACAAAACCCCTCAGTTCAGGACACTGTACACATATCACACTGGGTTTTGTCCAAATAGCTGCACCACAACTTAGAATCATAGAATCAGTTAGGGTTGGAAGGGACCACAAGGGTCATCTATTTCCACCCCCCCTGCCATGGGCAGGGACACCCTACCCTAGATCAGGCTGGCCAGAGCCTCATCCAGACTGGCCTCAAACACCTCTCAGGGCAACCCATTCCAGGGTCCCACCACTCTCATGGTGAAGAACTTCCCCCTCGCATTCACCCTGAATCTCCCCAGCTCCAGCTTTGCTCCATTCCACCTAGTCCTGATATCCTAAAAGTCCCTCTCCAGCTTTTTTGTAGGCCCCTTTCAGATGCTGGAAGGCCACAAGAAGGTCACCTGGGAGCCTCCTCTTCTCCAGACTGAACAGCCCCAACTCTTTCAGTCTGTCCTCATAGGAGAGGTGCTCCAGCTCTCTGATCATCCTCATGGCCCTTCTCTGGACACACTCCAGCATGTCCACATCCGTCTTGTAATAGGGGCTCCAGAACTGGATGCAGTCCTCCAGGTGGGGTCTCACCAGAGTGGAGTAGAGGGGAGAATTACCTCCCTCAACCCGCTGGTCACACTTATCTTGATGCAGATCAGAATCTGGTTGGCTTTCTGGGCTGCAGGTGCAGACTGCTGGCTCATGTTGAGCTTCTCATCCACCAGCACCCCCAAGTCTCTCTGCTCAGGGCTGCTCTCCAGCCAGTCACTGCCCAGCCTGTATTTGTGCTCAGGATTGCCTTGACCCAGATGCCGGACCTTGCACTTGGTCTGGCTGAACCTCATGAGGTCAGCTTGTGCCCACCTCTGCAGCCTGACCAGGTCCCTCTGGATGGAACCCTGCCCTCCAGCATGTCAGCTGCACCACACAGCTTGGTGTTGTCAGCAAACTTGCTGAGGGTGCACTCAATGCCTCTGTCCATGTCACTGACAATGTTGAACAAGACTGGTCCCAGGACTGATGCCTGAGGGACTCTGCTTGTCACTGGCCTCCACTTGGACATGGACCCATTGACAGACACCCTCTGGCCATCACGACAGTTCTTTATGCATCTCGTGGTCCACCCATCAAACCCATGTTTCACCAGTTTGGAGATCAGGATGTCATCCAGGACCGTGTCGAAGGCTTTGTTCAGGTCCGGGTAAATGGCATCAGTTGCTCACCCCTCATCTATTAATGTTGTGATCTGTTCATAGAAGGCCACCAGGTTTGTCAAGCAGGATTTGCCCTTGGTGAAGCCATGCTGATTGTACCCAATCACCTCTTCACTATTCTGCTGTCTCAGTAGTGCCTCCAGGAGGATCTGCTCCACGATCTTACCAGGCACAGAGGCAAGACTGACTGGCTTGGATTTCCCTGGCTCCTCCTTCCTACCCTTTTTGAAAATGGGAGTTGTGTTTCCCTTTTTCCAGTCAGTGGGGACTTCACCAGACTGCCATGACTTCTGGAATTTAAGAGAGAGGTTTAGCAACCTCATCTACAAGTTCTCTCAGTACCCGTGGGTGTATCCTGTCAGGTCCCATAGACTTGAATACTTTCAGGTTCTTCAGGTGATCACAAACCTGATCTTCACTTATGATGGGCAGTTCTTCCTTCCAATCCCTGCCATTATCTTCCATGACTCCAGGAGTGTGGGTGGAGGCCTTTGCAGTGAAGACCGAGGTAAAGAAGTCACTGAGAACCTCAGCCTTTTCCATGTCACTTGTGATCATTTCACTTGTTTCCTTTCTGAGGGGGCCCACACCTTTCCTAGTCTTCTTTTTACCATTAACATACCTGTAGAAATTCTTAGTGTTCCCTTTGACCTCCCTGGCTAGATTCAATTCGAACTGTGCCTTGGCTTTCCTAACCAGATCTCTAGCTGCTCGGAACTTCAGCCCAAGCCTGCAGTAACTCTGTTCATTCAGGGGTGACTGAATCCCACGGTGAGCACAGTTTTGAAATCTAGCATGGTTTCTGGCGAGGAAAGACACCGTGAGTATTCAGAGACCTCTTGTGGCCACAGCCAGTATAGAGATGGCGAGTGGCTCCAGGGGCTTCTCAACCTGGAGCAAAATCTGCTCAACTGGAGCACAGCTGCCTTTGCACATGCCCGTTGCTTCCCTCCTCTGCCAGTGAGGACATACCATGGAAAGCAGGGCTAATAAAATTACAGTTTTTTTGTTGGAAAAGAGCAAAGGTAAAAACAGAAACATGCTACTAAGCTAAAAGTCAGTGTCACCTGTTAACTGATCAACCAGCCACTTTCTCTGTCTTTGTGTAATATCCCCTAATGACAACTGACTATCTGACATGGCTTACTGATGTATATACACAGCAAATCAAGAATCCAGTCCTCCACGCACCACAAGACATTGGACTGGTGGTGCTTTCCCCTCCCATTAATGGAAAGTGATATCCCTAGAAAGCTCAGTGCTGGGCTGCTGACCTTAATCTCAGTCCTGAGAAGGTTTCCACAGACACAGGCTGAGTTGTTGCACTGGAGCATGGAGGCTCGTGAGGAGTCTTCTCTCTCATCACCTTACTGGGAGTGTTCCCTGCTGCAGACTTGAGCGGCTGGAATGCCAGACTGAGGACTTGTTGAGGAGGAGTCTTGTTCTCTTCAGCAGGAAAAAAAAAAAAAAAAAAGAATTTGATAACAGAAGCAAACTTCTAAGTAAAAATAACACTAACTTACATCTGACCAGAGAAGGGATTCTATATAATAGACTTAAGAAGGTGTAAAACTGTCTTATCTCAGACTGGTTTTCCAGTCAGATGGGAACCGACAGCTCCAGATCATTCATGTGTAATGCAAGCAATGAGTTCTGCCTGCTGAGAAGCCTCACAGAGGATGTTTTTTTCTAGGCATTGACGTACAGAGGCAAGCTAGAGTGCTGTCCAAGTTAACTGTAGCACCCATTACAAAACACACAACAACTGTATATGTAGTAATCTCTCTTCCACTGTGACCAGGATGCTACTGGTGCCCTGATTAGTGTAAAACAATCCTGAATGTGCCTACCCCACTGCTGTGAACTAGAGGCTTTTGGCAGTGTGCCTCAGTGAAGGGCAGACTGAGGATGGTACCTGCCGAAGGTGCTTTCGATTTCGGGATTCTGCCCTTGGCTGGCAGTAGAGGATCACCCAGTTGGGCTGAGAAGCATGGTGACTCTTGCAGTTTCTGAACTTTTTTTTGCTTTAAGGGTGGAAAGGGAGATTTACCTGGCCAAGGAAAAAAAAAAAATTAAGAGAAATCAGGATCTGGACTCAAACACTAAGAACTGCTCTAAATTAATTCATTCTCTGAATAATAATTCCAAGTCAATTTCCCCATATAATCGTATTACTACACCTTATGAGCTACAGCAGCAAACATCTGTATTTTCTGGGGGTATCAACATCTACCAGTAAGAAGGGACACTTCCTTCTCTGAAGCACTTCATTCATGAAAGCTGCCCCATATAGGATTAATCCAAGATGCAAATACCAGAACTATAGCTTAGTGATGTAGCCTGTAGCTCCTGGGAACAGCCTGTGTGGAAAGATACCAGATCACCATTCCACCTAGCTACTCAGTGTCCACTTTAGGATTATCTGGAGTCTTGCCTACAAATTGCACACTGGTAGGGCAGCAAATCACCAAACCATTTAATTTGTCTCTTTACCAGGTGTTTTCTTCTCAGGGCCTGAACTGGATTGCTGCCCAATAGCAGTCTTCTGCAACTGCTCCTGTAATGTCTTCATCTGTTCTTGCAATTTTCTCAGCTCAGCTGGGAAGGAGAAAAAAAGTAAAAGGATTATAATGAAGACAGCAGGAAGCTATTGCAAATGGGGATTTATGAGTTCCCTGGAAATCTAGCAGTTTTACTACATCACAGAAACTTAGAAAACAAAGGCTAGAGCCACAATACAGATTTACTTGACTCTGCATAGCTCACAATGAAGGGACGCTTTCCTAAGCAGCCTGGAGCTAATTCCTCTCATATAAATACTTGACCTCACTATTTCCCTTGCCTTGTTTCATACATCTTTCCCACTGAGCATAAGAATTTAAATGGCTGATGATTTCACTAATTAGCATAAAGAAAGGCTTCCAATGTAATTGAATATGTGGCCTGGACACAGGATGGCTCAGTGGCCAGGTCTGCTTCCTGGTATGGCAAAACCTCCTACTGGTAAGTCCTGAGGGGGAATGGAGAGTTGTTCTGAAGACTGAAACAGCATTGCGGTACGGGTACACAGGCAACATTCTCTATCCTGCTCAGCAAAGCTTACTCAGTTTCTCTAGCTTACTTCAGGTTTTTTTTTTTTTTTTTTGGGATAACAGGTTTGGTGAGTTTGGTCTTTGAGCACTGAAAACTGGACTTAAGAAACTTTCACGAGGACTTTCTGTATTCTCTGGGCACCATCGTAAACTGAGAAGCAGCAGACTCTACCTTCTGCATACTAGCTCTCTAGAAATAAGATATATAGGATAAAAGATGCTGTTACAGAAACCTTGCAGTTCTTGGTTGGTCTTCTCTTTTGCCTGACTGGGAGCTGAAATAGGGACGGTGTCTTCTGCTTTCTCCTCTTCCAGCAGATCATCCACATCTCCAAACAGTGTAGCCAGGTTCTCCTTCTGTTCCTCAATCAAGTTGTCTTCGTCACTAACCTCCTCAGTGTAGGATGCATCATCTTCTGCATCAAAGAGCTCATCATATTCATCTGGTTCTCTCTCCTCACCACCAGGGGCACCTTCCTCCTGAGAATTCTCCTCTTCAGTTGCCTCACTTTCTTCCAGGAGGGAGGCCAACAGATCCAAGTCATCAGCAGCTAAGGCAAAAATTAAACATACCATTACTTCTTTCCAGTTCAAGGAAAGTTGCCATGAGGTAAAATATGCATAGAGTACTTTAATAACAAGCTAATTACAACTTAATCAGAACAGTAAGTACCATTCTTAAAAGATTACTCTTTGTCTAAGGAAGATAAAGCAGCTCCTTGCCATCTGGCTGGCTAGAAATGTGCTCATAGTCACTCAGTTTACAATCCAAACTGGGTGGTCAGCAGAAAATTTGTAGGCTACTTAGTGCTAGGTTCTCTTCCCATGCAGCTGATTGTGCAACGGCTGCTGTTACAAAGAAAAGCCTTGGGACCTCTAAAGATGTAACAATAAAGGCAAGGGGCAACCTCAAAGACTTCCAAAGCCTCAGAGTGAGGTCAGTGCAACATAATTTCCTTTCCTAAAAGGTTTACCAAGTCTTCTGAACACTTGAACTTATTAACTAACATATTGGTCAGAAGACGACTTTCCTACTGAACATAAAAAGAGTATTTTCCTCCTTACCATCCATGATTTCACCAGGATTTCTTCGAAAGCCCCTCAAGGAAAAATATTCTGTTATGGGGACAACAACAGTGATACTGTTAAAGTAGATATAGACCAACTAGAAATACACACTGTGCTCGGACTCCTAATTTGATGATTTGCAGACGACCAGCCTGATTTGTTTACAGCTCCAGACACAGACTCCATTAAATTTAAAACCCTCACGTATATTTTCTACATCTGAAGTCTGACCTACTGGGAACTTGCTGCAGCATAAGGTCCTTACTTTCAGGAAAAAGAGCCAATAACAGGCACAGATTTTACGAAATGCTTACTGGGTTCTTCTAGTAATAAACATTTCCATCTCATCAGTCTTGTGACAGAATCATAATTAGCATTTAACTAAAGCAAATCTACTGGAATGGATTCAGTCTTCGTTAGAAAATGGAAAGTAGTGAGGTTCCATTCTCATACAACACAGTTCTTTGCACAGGCAGACAGAAACGGCCACGGGAAGGCTGGATACCGAGAAATCTACTTGAAGATGGATCATTCACAAGTCCACACTCTCTGTGCTTCCTGCTGCAGACTTTGGTTTCGCCCAGAAACTGCATTTTTAATAGTTCTCCCTGTTGTCTTGCTCCAGAATATTAATTTTCAGTAAAGAACACACATGAGCAGGCATGGCTTGTGACCACCGTACTGCTCCGGGCTTCCACTGTCCCTGCCTTGCTCGTGGCACTGGCCCAGTGATCCACTGGTCGTGATGGGAACCATCCTGGAGCTCGCCCGAGAGGCCGCGGCGGATCTCCCCAGAATCTCCCCCTGCCTCTCTCCTGACCGCCAACCTCAGGCTTGCCTGGACGGTACCCTCCGCCTCTTTCCTGCCCGCGGACCACATCAGCCGCCTGACCCCCATCCCTACCCTCAGTGGATCCTCAGGATCCACATCCACGCACACCAAGNCCATCGCTCCCCTAACCTTTCAGGACCCCGCTCACCGCCAGCCGCGCGCTGCTCGGCACCCGCCAAAATTCCAAGCAGGCCCCGCCCTCTCCCACGCATGCGCCAGCGCCATTCCAAGGCGCGCGCCCGCGCCATATTTAGTCCTGGCAGAAAAGGCACAGGGTAGGCCTCTCGGTACCGCCACGATTGGGGGGGNGCTTACTGGGTTCTTCTAGTAATAAACATTTCCATCTCATCAGTCTTGTGACAGAATCATAATTAGCATTTAACTAAAGCAAATCTACTGGAATGGATTCAGTCTTCGTTAGAAAATGGAAAGTAGTGAGGTTCCATTCTCATACAACACAGTTCTTTGCACAGGCAGACAGAAACGGCCACGGGAAGGCTGGATACCGAGAAATCTACTTGAAGATGGATCATTCACAAGTCCACACTCTCTGTGCTTCCTGCTGCAGACTTTGGTTTCGCCCAGAAACTGCATTTTTAATAGTTCTCCCTGTTGTCTTGCTCCAGAATATTAATTTTCAGTAAAGAACACACATGAGCAGGCATGGCTTGTGACCACCGTACTGCTCCGGGCTTCCACTGTCCCTGCCTTGCTCGTGGCACTGGCCCAGTGATCCACTGGTCGTGATGGGAACCATCCTGGAGCTCGCCCGAGAGGCCGCGGCGGATCTCCCCAGAATCTCCCCCTGCCTCTCTCCTGACCGCCAACCTCAGGCTTGCCTGGACGGTACCCTCCGCCTCTTTCCTGCCCGCGGACCACATCAGCCGCCTGACCCCCATCCCTACCCTCAGTGGATCCTCAGGATCCACATCCACGCACACCAAGGGATCCTCCTTCCCCCATAGGTCCTCTCCTCGCTCGGCCACCTCCCTCTCCCAGAGGAACCCCGAACTCCTCTAGGATTTCCCCAGGGGATACCTCCGATCCTTCATCCCAGCCTCTATTCCGCTCCGCCCCGGGGACCGTTTATCCGCGTCCCCGGAGCCGCCGCCAC
>VWYK01039475.1:0-13591 GCA_013399775.1 Semnornis frantzii | reverse complement strand
AGGCCTCTCGGTACCGCCCCGGGTGGGGGGGGGGGGCGGGCAGGCAGGCAGGCAGGCAGAACGGGGTCGTCCGTTGGTGTTTGGACCGAGCGAACGGGCGGCGGCGTAGGGAAGTGCTGCTGTGCGGAGTGATGTCGCGCGTGTGAGGGCGACGCCATCGCTGTGCAATGCCACCGCCTGCCTTGTGACGAGAGGACTGTCCACACAGCTCTGGGACGCCTGTGGGTGAGCTCGCTTAGCCGTGAACTTGCTTGTGGCTGGTCAGAGCGGCCTTCAAGGACAGTTATAGCGGGCACCACAGCCGTCTGAATTACCTAAATTATCGCAGCGCTTGTGTTAACCCAGCAAATTAAGGTAATGCTGTGCTGTGCAGTTGAGAGCATTTTTAGTCTGGTTCAGTATTTCTTCGGTGGGAGCAACCATGATTCTCTGAGAAATAGCCTTTCTGAACATCTTATAAGCTCATTGCTCTAGTCCCATTCTCCTTGTACCAATTATATCCTTGTATCAATTACATCCTATATGCAGAAATCACCACCCAAAAGCCAGATGACTAATCATACAATCACAGAATGTTTTGCATTTAAAGTGCCCTTTAGAGGTCACCTAGTCCAACTCCTCTGCAGTGAGCTTTAATTCGCTCAGGTTACTCACAGCCCCATCCAACCTGACCTTGAATGTTTCCAGGGATGGGACATTTTCCACCTCTCTGGGCAACTTGTATCAGTGTTTCACCATTCTGTAAAAAATTGCCTCCCTGCCTCTAGTCTATATCTATCTACCCTTTTTGTCTAAAACCATTACTCCTTGTCCTGTTACAACAGGCTCTACTAAAAAATATTATCCCCACCTTTCTTATCAGCCCCTGTTAAAAAGGCCAGAAAAAGTATTTGAGCTCAGATCCCAAGGCTCTTGCACTTAGTCCATCCTGCAAGACAATATATAATGAAAGAGAGATTGTCTCTGGCATTTGGCAGCCAGCGGTACAAGTACCAAGTTAGAAAAGTTAAATTAAGGACAGAAATTCTGTGGGAAGTGAAGGAAGTGGGAAGTGAAGGAACTGAGAAGTTCCAGGAGATGGCAGGGAAAAAAAAAAAATCAAAGATAAATGGTTTTCTGAGCAGTTGAAAGCTCTGCGGATTAGTTGTCAACCAAACTGTACAGTGTGGTTTTGGGTTTTCTCCCAGGCATGCCAGGCAAGCTCATTCTGGATACATCTGCAAAAAGCATTCCTTGGGCTCCCCTGGAACAAATAATGACAGGAGATGGGGAGGAGCATGTGGGCGCTGAGGGCCCAAGGAGGGTCCACTGTATTGCTGCTCATCTACGATAGCAGAAAACCACCTTATGCCCCATGGGTGCGAATCCATGGGCAGGCATCAGGAGGCAGTGTAATTTGTATTTTTCCTCCCTGTGGCTGCTAATTGCTAATGTGACACAGACTAATCACAGAGCATCACCAATTCCCCTAACCCTCCAGCCACTGGAATAACAATGGCTTGCCTGCTTCTGTGACCCTAAGTTTGCAAATCCAGAGATACCCTGCTGCTCATGAATCTCAAGCCTACCTGTCAGGACTGTTCTGGTCCTTTCCAAGTCTGCATTTTCGATCTAAAGTGGAATGAAATCCTTCTGGCTTCTGTTCCACATTGAAACAGGGTATCAATCACACTGCTTCACAGGGAGTGTCCTTTGTTAAAAACAGATATGCCAACAAGCAGTATTGCACGGACTTGTAGCATCTAGCCACTTTAAAACACAAATACATTTAATCTTGTCTTTTGTCTAAGGGAAAACAAGGAAGATGTACTCTCAAACCTGTGTTAATGAGCATCTGCTGGCCATGGCCACCTGTCATGGTAGCACATCTGTCCTCTGGACTGCAATTAATGATGAGAACCACGGACAAGTAAATTCTCCCTGTTGTACACAGGATTCAGGTGTCTTGGGGTTCTGCTCTTTGCAGTTCCTTGTCCCCTGATTTGTACAATTAGACATACTATCTTCTCTTTCTATGAAGACCTACTCCAGCTAATGCCCATGTCTTCCAGTTAGTATTCCTGTGCTAAGATCCCCTTTTTGAAGCCTTTAAAAATGATTAATTTTGACTTGACAGATGCATAAATAATTCCTCCTTTGGCCTTTCACATTGATTTTCTGTGTTTTCATTAAGGTTAATGCTCCTCAGATGAAATGAGCTCTATTATCATTCTATTACCTTGATTTTGGCCTAGTAGCATTTTCATCAGATTTTGATCATTGCAGAATCCATAATTATCACAAAGCACCTCTAATAAAATTGGATTCAGGGAAAAAGCCCATAAATCCTACTGTCACAAGGAACCAATTAAAAGCCAGTGAGAGATTTTATCTGCTAGCAGTACTTGTAATTGATGAAGGAAGTTGCAACCAGCTTTCTGTCAGCTCTTGAGTTACCTGAAATAACGGACAAAGCTGTGTGACAACATGAGCTATATCTGACAGAAAATAAGAATCTGGAGTATACAGGTGATAATCAGAACAGTGACAGCCAGCAAAACAAAAGTGACTCCTCACTTTAACTACAAGGGCACAAAAGAAATTGTTTCTCCTGGGATTGGTAGCTGAGAACTTGCTGGCAGCATGACACAAAAATCGCACTGAAGGAAGATTCTCTTTGGCCCAAGAAAGACCTGCAAGCATTTTTCTTGTGGATGTCTTAAGAATATTCATCTGTTTAGAGTGAAACATAGATCTTTCATTATTGAGGCCTTTGGTTTGAGTTAATCAGGTCTAGAATAGCTTCTGTTTCAGTAATACTGAGTAAAATATTGAGTCACCAAGCTTTTGTTTCCAATTCCACAATTGATCTGTTCACCAATTTTCTGTGATTTGGATCTTCATCCAGCAGGCATTTTAAGAAGCACTTATTTATGGAAGTAGGCTGACAAGAGAATGTGTCATGCACAAAATATCTGATCTGACTTAGCCCATTCAGTTGTGGTAACCAGCATTCCCTAACACTTTCTCCTACAGAGTTGTCCAATTCTCTTTAGCTCACTACCTCAACATAAGCTATATATAAAATTCCACTGCACAGGCATCTCTCTCACAGGCTATACCATTATTCTAATGTTCAGAATGACAGAGAACAGAAGCATGTTGACCAGCCACATGTGACCTGATCTTTACTGTCATTTGGAAGAAGAGCATTCCTGCCTCAGTGCCTGAGAAGCTGTGCTGCTGCTGCTCTACATTAGCTACCACTGACAGAAAGCAGCAGTGCTTAGACTTTGTACCACAGCTTCACTACTTTTCCTTGAGAATGATCTGCATGAACTTGGCTGAAGCTGGGTGCCCAGTGGAGTTTTCCATGTACTCGAACATCTCTTCCTAAACCAAAACTTGTCTTGCAGGTTCATAAATATGCCTCCTCACCAGTCAAAACACTGAGCTGGGACGGACACCATGAGCACAGTGGAGAGAAGACAAGCAATGGAGAGGAAAAAAAAAAAACCAACCAAAAAGCTTCTTTTATCTAATTTCTCTTAAAATTGGATCCCAGCATTTCTGAAGTGACACCTCCATGAAGTAAGTCACAGTAAAGACAGGTTACTGTTGGTCACAGAGCAGAGTCTCATATTTCTTTCAGGCAGATGACACAGCTCCTAAGCCATGTTAGGGAGGGGGGAGTACATGACTCCTTCACATACACAACACTCCAGTGAGGAGGGTAGATGTGCAAGGAGATGTGTTTGAACACTGGGTCTTGCCTCCCTGGTGTAGTGCTTGTGGGGAAGGGACTACCCTTCCGTTGCTCAGCAGTGACAATCACTGTATTTTTGGTGTGCATGGGAACTGAGAAACCCCAGAATTTATGACTAAAACCATTGCTAACTGTAGTCCTATCATAATTTGTCCTGACATTTAATACCTTTCAATATATATTCTGATTGAAATGTAGTATGTGATTATCTATATAACAAGTACAGAAGTAGCTGTACTTTTCCAGTGAGGAAAAGGCGGCATTAGTGGAAATCTGGTAAGTCTGACTCTGTGCCACCTCCTTTGTCCCTTGCCCGATTTCCAGAGCATGATTCTATTTCCCATAACTCCTGCAAGGGGCTACAATAAGCACTCATCATAGCTGTCAGTTTTCTGTTTAGAAATTCCCACTTGGGTCTACTTGAGGTTTGCCTGTTGAATAATTAATGTTACAATGGTCTTTTGCCCTGATGTACTGTGTTCCAAGTAGAATTCATGTCCTTTTTATTAAACAAACTTAGTGGTTTTATTAGACTAATACTGAAAATCTAGCATTCTGATCAGACTGCACAGTAGTAGCAGTTTATAGTGACTGCAGCACTATCCTAAAAGCATCACAGAATGCTGGGGGCTGGAAGGGACCTCGAAAGATTGTCTAGTCCAACCCCCCTGCCAGAGCAGGATCACCTATACCAGATCACACAGGAATGCATCCAGGCAGGTTTTGAGTATCTCCAGAGCGGGAAACTCCCCAACCCCCATGGGCAGCCTGTTCCAGTGTTCTGTCACCCTCACAGTGAAAAAATTCCTCCTCATGTTTCCATGAAACTTCTTATGCCTCAACTTCCACCCACTGCCCCTTGTCCTGTCATTGGGCATCACTGAGCAGAACTTGGCTCCATACTCTTGGCACTTAACCCTTTACATATTTATAAACATTAATGAGATCACCCCTCAATCTCCTCTTCTCCAAAGAAGCTGGATGCCTGAAGAAATCAACCACTTTGACTCATACTTTTGTGGGAAGCTATTGAGCCACACAGTCCTTCAGGGGGATTTTAGGTGACTCCACAAAATACATTTCCCTCACCTTTTTCCTTCTGCTCATTTCTTTCTGCATGAGAAATATGCAGTTGTCTCAAATCCAGAGACAAATTCCTGCTTGCCTGCCTTTACTCTGCGCAACCTTTTAGCTGATGAATCCTTCAGACACACCTCATGGATAGAGTAAGGTTTTGGGATAAGAGCACCCTGTCCTTCGTCCAAGCCACTACAAATGTGCAAGCAAGAACTAATTACAACTCCATTTTGGTACAGTTTTGCTCTTTACACAAACCCGGTCCAGTACAGGTGCTTTAGTTAGAAATACACTTTCTCTTGCTTTTTATCTTCTGCAGATCCAAGTATTTCTGCAGACCACACTACCTATATTTGGTAGATTCAGGCTTCCTAACTCTGGCAGCACAACACCTCTGACACCAGGGCACTGCCGTGTCAAATCGGGAAACATTCAGACTTATTGTAATGTGAATTTTGGAGTGGAAAGGTGAACTAAGTTATCATGTGGAATTAAAATATTGAACTTTAATATTCAGGCTGTGTCATCATCACACCCTGCTCCTTCTTAACGCCCAGTTCACCACTCTGGCAATCAGAATGAAGTGGACTGGGCACAAGCAAACCTTGCTGGTGCCCATTTGTAAGCCTAATAGACCTACCACAGAACCATAGAACAGTCTGCATTAGAAGTACCTTTTAAAGATTACTTAGTCCAACCACCCTGCAGTGAGCAGGGACATCTTTAATTAGATCAGGTTGCTCAAAGCTGCATCCAACTTGACCTTGAACGTTTCCAGGAATGGGGCATCTACCACCTCTCTGGGTAACCTTGTACTAGTGTTTCACCACCCTCATTTGTTTACAGTTTCTTCCTTTTATCTAAGATGAATCAACCTTCTTTAAGCTTAAAACCATCACCCCTGTCCTGTCACAACAGGCCCTGCTACAAAGGCTGTCCCCATCTTTCTTAAGAGGCCTCTTTTAAATATTGAAAGGTTGCAAAAAGGGTTCCCTGGACAATAATGAAAGAAACTGTTGAACTTGATGATCTTAAAGGTCTTTCCCAGCCTCAGAATCAAAGAACAAAACAGCACAGATTAAACCACTGGACTGTTAGAGGAGTCCTGGCATATTTCTTTCCAGAAATTCAGTTTTGAACACTGAAGGAAAAGAAAAATCTTTCCCTACCCCAAGGCTGGCAAAATCAGCCTTGAGGCTTCCTTCCAACCGGGCAGTGCCAACGTGACCAGCATGTTCTTTTCTTCAGCAGGAAAATGATGCCATAAGGAGACACAATTTTGGCTGAAGGTTTTCATGCATCTCTTGCTTCCTTTCCCTTAAGTTTCCAACAGTGCAAATGTTAGCTATTTGCAAAAGACACAGAACTCCTCATTTGCATGGATCCAAGCAATGTGCTGGTTCATATTCTGTTAAAAGTTGTGCATTTTCCTACCCTATGCAATGGCAAGTTGAGAACTGTTTTTCAGTTGAGATAAAAACACCAGGGAGGGCAAGCACAGAGCTAGTATTCCACAGTTCTTTTTATGCAAGGTTTTCAGCCATGGGGATTTGCAGTCCTGTGTCAGCCTCCAAAGTATGCACAGGCATAGATGATTTTACACTTGCAATAGATTTATTTTGAGATGTGAAAATCCAGTATATTCCTCTTTTTAAATTAGCTTCCATCCATCTCAGGGCTTTCTAGCACAATACTGTACAGGTTCAAATAAATTTATTATAATAAAGAAGAATCAAGACAACACCTGAAAAACGAACAGTTCTATAAAACCAAGTGACTTAGGTACACCAGGAGCTACATATATCAGACCTAAATGATCCATTTTAAACCATACCCACATCTGGCTAAAGCAAGAAGTTACATAAGCCATCAAAAATTCAACATCAGATTAGAATGGTCATAAGGGCAGCAATAAACTGCCATCTGGAGAAGGAGCAGGGTTCATTTCAAATGCTCAATGAATACAGCACTACTCCATTTGCTGAAAGCTTCTCAAACAGCTTTTTTTAATGACTTGGTTTCCTGATATATAGTATATGAGAGGTGGTATTTACAGACTCACAGTACTTTTAATTTTTCACCATACACCCATCTTCTGACTTGAGTGATTCAGCCCTGTTCTGTGGGCTAGCCCTAAGCACATCAGGGGAATGTTCCTTAAAAGATTTCATAGCAGCAGACATACCAGTAATTCTGTACTGCATCCATGTTGTTAATCTATAAAAATTATTTTCCTAAAGCAGATTAAAACAAGATTAGTGAGTGTGGGGCAGGGCAGGAGTTTTACCCTTTTCCCACTGAATTAATGAGGGAAAACCCTGTAAGTCTCCTTCGTGAGATGTAGAGTTTGCAGAGTTGAGGGTTGTTTGAGCAGGAGGGGGGTGGGGGGTGGGGAAGGAAAAAAACAATAGTGTTTAGGAGGTGAAATTCCAGAAGATGAGGAATTGGAGAGCATCACTCAATTAATGCAGTCCATAACATGAATCTGCAGTGTGTCCAGATCAGGTAGAATTTCTTCACATTTGGGACATGAATAGATTGAGATATTCCGCTGCTCTGGCCAGTCTTGACTACCAGTTCCTGCATGCAAAGAAGATAAACAATTATCTATTACTTGATTTTTCCATCCATTTTGTGGAGTGGTGAAAACAGGAGTGGCTTGCTCCTGCAGAGAACCAAGGTCTCTGCAGCTACCCAGTTGCCAGAGCAGCTGTGGGGGAGCTGAGGAGCTGCTTGCAGCCAAGCAAAGCTGTTTTAAACTGAACGCAGCAAGGGCCGGCCCCAGGACCTGGAGAGGCTGCTGACAGTACCTCTTTGGACAAGGTGAGGTGAGCGTTCCCGATCTGGTGCCCTGGCTCCGTGACGATTCTGCATCTCTGCCAAAGAGTTCCTGTGGAGAATAAGTCAGTCAAAGGCTCTGAAAAAGACTCAGCAAAAGGCGTCCTCTCTTTGTCTCCAGAAAAGGTGACCAAAAATAAATCAAAGCATTTGCAAGCAAATCACATCAACTGGTCATGCATTTAGTTCACAACTGCTCCTCAGAAATGGGACCCAGAAACACTGCTGCTTTGTGAGATTGTGCCAGGGTCCTGCTAAAATCAGGGTCATACAACTGATACCAGCAGGATTTGGGCAGAGGACAGATACACACCTAGGGATCTGGGGCACGCTCCCCTGGAGAACTCCAGGGCTCTCAGCTATTCAGGGCAAACCACATTTGATTCAAGTAGAAAAGCAGGTTACACCAGAAAAAAGGGTTCAGTGTACAGTTAATGTGAAATGTAACTTGATTCGTCCTCTTGTATTCACAGATTCCACAGTATGAGTGGAGGACACATAGTTAAAATTTCTTTTTTCTCTTTCATAGCTCTAAGTGCTACAATGATGCAATTCCAGGGTATCACATACTTGAAAATACACGTGGCCCCTTCCCGCTTCCACCTGAAGAAGTGGCAGATAACCCTGGCATGCATGCAGCAAGCTTAGCTGCAGATTCACACCTAAAACTAAGGCCAGAACCCAAAGAAGCTCACATGAATCAGCAGAGAGAATTTACCAAGTATGAATCATCCAAAGTGAAAACTTGCTAAGGCACCCAAGTAAAAACTAACGCACCTTACAGAGATTTATCACAAAATTAAAACAAGAAGTCAGCCAATTATTTTTTTAACCCCCTCTTTTAAAATTCAAATTAACATCTGCAAAATTGTTTGCCTTTCTGCTGAGATGCCAGCATGACAGTGTTGGTCAGCTCCAGCACACAGGGTTAACAAGACAGTCCAAAGGCAGCTCAGCCAAAGTAAGTCTGTTCTCACCGGCCAAGCTCTTCAAGGTTTTGCTGCTCTTTTAGCAGGTATGCCAGCTGGACAGCCAACTGCTCTTTCTCCTCATGGATCTTCTCTCTTGCTGCCCTCTCAGCATGGAAATCAGAACAATAAACCTCCATCTGATCAGAGAAATTAAATCATGGTGAGAATTTCTAACTTATACTGAACCATATTCATATATCGTATGCCAAAACAGCAGATCTGTATCACAGCCTGCATCTACTCAAAACACTTCTAGAACACCTACACACTGCAGAGCAAAGGCCCCCACTACTTACAAGGTGAAGAAATTTCAGTACTTTCTGGATCCTGTATCGGACACTTCAACTGTCCTGTCTGGGACAATACTATTGCCCTCTGCTGTATAGAGGCAGAAGTGAGGCACAGACAGGCAGTGAGGAGGTGACTTGCCTGATGACACAGACCAGCCTGTGGCATAGAGAGTACAAATGGGCTATGATGTTCTGTGCCTTAAATGTGCCTTAAATGAAAGGCAGACCCTTTCTAGTCACCATTTACACATGCTGGTTTGAGTAAAATCGTCCCTAAAGTCTATGCAGTGATTCTTAGAACAGTGGTTTTTAAATACACAACACATTTACTCCCAAATATTGTTTGTTGTGCCAGACTCTAGCATACACAGTTCCTCCTACAGAACTGTAAGATAGGGTGCTAAATGCTCTGCAGGCATCTGCAAGGCAAGCTGGGTAAGGAAATCATGCTTTGGAATTCAGGAAATGTATTCAGTGTTCCAGAGCAAGCCATTAAACACCTCCTTCCAGTTTCTGAATGGTGGGTAGGGTGACTAGCCAGTTTCTGAAGGTGTTACCTGAGCTCGGAGCACAGCCATGGTTTCAAGACCCTCCTCTTGCTTCGCAATTATTTGCTTCATTTCATCTATCTGGAGCTGCTTTGCAGCAAGAGCTTGCTCTGCCAACTCCACCTTCAGAGTCAGCTGTTCCACCACAACTTTATCCACTCTGTCCAGCTGTGAGGAAGAATCATAGAATGGTAAGGTTGGAAGGGACCTCAAAGATCATCTAGTTCCAATCCCCTGCCATAGGCAGGGACATCTCCCACTAGTACAGGGCACTCAAGGCCTCCTCCAGCCTGGCCTTGAACACCTCCAGGCAGGGAGCAGCCACAACCTCCCTGGGCAACCTGTGCCAGTGTCTCACCACCCTCACTGCAAACAACTTCCTCCTAACATGCAGTCTAAATCTCCCCTCTGTTAGTTTAAACTTGTTGCCCCTCATCCTGTCATTACAAGACCTTGTCAATAGTCCCTCCCCAGCCTTCCTGTAGGCCCCTTTCAGATACCAGAAGGCTACTCTAAGGTCTCCTCAAAGCCTTCTCTTCTCCATGCTGAAGAGCCCCAACTCTATGATCATGAGATTAACTCAGAATACAACCCTGGTTGAAGTTTATTTCTTACTCTTCCTGCCCTTGGAAATGCTTCCAATTTGGTCATCAAAAGAACCTGGACTCAGAGAGCAGTGGTGACTGCCATTTTATTTTACAGCTCTGTTTTGAGCTTTCAAACTACACTGTATGAGGTTAAAAGGGATCTCCCCAATGGACACTGGAAAGCATGTTTTTCCACTTTCCAAAACCATATAGAAGAATCTGGCACTTCCCTGCTGCCTCACTTATGAGCAAGGCCTCACTGTGGCAGGCACTGTGTTTACAGTTACAAGGCTGTTTAGCAGTTTACCTTCCCACAAATTACACTTCAGGAACACCTATTCACAACTGATTATCACTAAGGACTGGACTTCATACTGCACTGCAGGTTAGCCTGTATCTAGAAAACACCATGGAACTGATGTGTGGATAGTTTTCTGTAACTGACTGCACAAAGATCTGCATTCATCAGAGCAATGCTGCTATGTTTTGTGCTGTATTATGTGTAGAGATGACAACTGTTCCCTGCCCAAATCTGTTCCTAGGTACATTCTCCCATCCCTTCCCACCCCCTTTAATTAATTATGATTTCTTCTTGTAATGAGTTTACCTCTTTGAGTTTCATTTCATCTATTCTTTTCTTTGCCTCAGTGAGTTCAGGAAGGAGTTTGTTATATGAATCCTGCAAGGTACTGTATCGTGCCCTGTTTATGACAAGAAAAGAGGTGAAAGTTTGAAACCCTTAAAAATTCTTTGAAATCTAAATAATCTGGTAGAATTTAGGGGGGAAAAAAAGGCAGCTCATTGCAAATCAGCCTGTATTTCTAGTGAGGAAGAAATCATGATTGCTCCATGTCTTATTGTCTTTTCCAATCAGACCATGTTCTGTCCATTAACTGAGTCCAAACAAATGTCCTTGCTGATAATTTGCATTTCATACTGAAGAATCCATCATCTAATATCTTTATACCAAGATCACAAATTTTGTTCATAATGCTAACACTTCTCTTAGGAAGACATCAAAGTCTTGACTCAGAGATATCAAGTGAAGGAGGATTCATCAGGAAAAGAACAAGACACACACTCCTTAAGTAACAAGCAGCTTCTCCAACAGCTGAAGACACATCCTTAGATTCATAGATTCATAGAATGGCTTGGGTTGGAAGGGACCTTAAAGATCGCCTAGTTCCAATGCCCCCTGCCTTCCACTAGATCACGTTGCTCAAGGCCTCATCTAACCTGGCCTTGAACACCTCCAGGAGGTGTCCTGACATTTTCACTGCACGTGACAGGGAGTGGCAAGCCAGGGCAAACAGCTCAGTCTCACTGCACACTTACCTCTCCTAGCTGCAAACGTAGGCACTGCAGACCTATCATTTTCCCATCACTGGCACCATCTGACTTGTTCCAGCCCTCCAAGATGTGGGTGCTAGTCAGTGGGACTATCATCCCTTTTCTACTTACTCTGCTTTTATGTTATACTTGACCTTGTTCCACCTTTGACTTTATGACAAAAGGAAGATTCAAGTCAGAGCTTACATCTCACATTTTCCTAAGTGAGGGATTCAGTAGATAAAGAATACAGTCTGGGCCTAATGTGGAGACTCTGGATTCAAAGTGACATAGACACGAGGTGGATAGAGCCTTCTAATTCAGACTCTACAGAGGGTCAGAGGGTGCAGAACACAAACCCCCTATTTCAGATTCAATTCCCCTTTGGTCAGCTTCCCTTGGACTTCCCTTTCTTGCTGACAGTATCTCCCTGGAATAGCAAACCAAGTTGTACTCACTTTTCTTCATGTGTCTTGGCTTGTTCCAGCTTGACCTCTGCCTGCATGCTCTCCACCTGAAGTTCCAGCTTCTTGACTGTGTACATTAGCTGCTGCTTCTCTTCTAATTCTGATGCAGCAGCTGAGCTTTTTCTTTCCAGTACCTGACACCTGATAGAAAAAGAAAAAAAAACCCAAAGGTTGATCTCTCCTGCTCACCTTTCCCTGATGGGTTTGGCACACTAGGCTTATTAGATAAAGAACATTTGCGTGGTCCACTTTAAAGGCTTAATTTGATTAAGAGCAGGGAAATATAGTAAATGAATCTATACACAGCCTACCAAACCAAAGTTTTTACTACTATAAATCTCAAAGACCTGGACTTTGACAGAAAACTAAGCAACTAAAGTGAGGGGTTTGTAACCAGTTTTTATAACCTACACAATTTGCCCTCAAAGGCACAGATGGTTCATGTCAAAAGAGTCATAACCAGGTGCCTTAAGGTTCCTCCCCTAAGACTAGAACGGGGATTAATTATGTGAGGCAGAAAACAGCAAAGTTTTGCCTTTACATCAGGAATTTTAAAACCCAGATCTTAAAAATCAAGGCACTGGTCTTTTATTTGTAGAGCTAGGTTGGCAGCTCAGATTTCCTCACAATGACTGTATTTTTGTGCTTTCATCTCCACTTTTGAAGAAGAAGGAATCTTTTGCACCACTTGTATGAAACAGAAATGTAAGTTGGTATCTGTAGAGCTGGTGAGTTTCCCCAGGTGGGAGTTATCAGACAAATATAGGTGCCATGGCAAAACTTTTGTTCTTCTGAACCTTACTTTTCTTGAAGTTTCTTCTGAATCAATTCTGCTTCTTTTAACTTCTCATGGGCTTCCTGAAGCTCTTTAAACAATGCACAAACTTGCGAATTCAGGGTTTCTACTTCACTGCCAACCTTTTAGAGAAAAAGCACAAAAATTACATATGGGCAGCTCAAGATGGTAAAGTTGAAGGCTAAGAGCAAGAAGCATATTTTTTTCCCTAGAGAAAACAGCACAAGCCTTCATGATGACTGCTGCTCCTCCAAGCAACAGTTACAGTCTATCAGCGAAACATACACAAAGGATCTATCCCCACCCCAGGCTGGGCTTCCAGCCTGCTGGCATCAATGTGTTCTTTAGGAAGAGGTGTGACAGCCACTCTAGATCAGAAGCAATTTGACAATAAAGAACTAGATGAGATAGGCTAAAAGCTTAGACTTTCTCCTCTCAGTTATATTCTGCACTTCATCTAATAAAGCTAGACTGTGAATTCTTGGTCCCTGGTGAAAGAGACTATCCAAGATAGTTATTCCTCGCCATTTTAGTACATCCTACCAAAACCATGGACACAATCCTCGAAGCAGGTACCATGTAAGATCCACATTTAAAGCCTGATTTATAGTATGCTGACATTGGATTCTGATCTGATCTGATTAGATGTTGACCTAGCCAGCAGCAAGGAGATTCACCAGTCCAGAAGACTTAATGAATCTAGAAATGATTGCACTCTCTCTGTTTAGTGGGCATGGCCAGGGCAATGAGGTGACTTGCAGCTGTGCCGTGCTTCCCTAATTCCTGGCTACCAATTTCACCAACCTCTTCTTGGTGGCTGGTGTAATTTGGAACTATCTCTGAGATACAGATTGAAAAGTTCCAAATTCATTTCCATACCCTGTGCAGGGTTAAGTGCCTCTCGCTCCGAGCACAAGAATTCCCCATCCCTGGAGGTCTTCAA